>JAPMNP010631571.1:0-14903 GCA_029874935.1 Atherina boyeri
ATCCCTTTCCTGTCAAGCTACTGTCATAAAGGCCACTAGAGCCCAAAAATCCTTTAAAAAAAAAAAAAAAAAAGAATCCATATCGGCCTATCCCTAGTGAAAACCGTGCAAAAAATGTTAACCATCATACAAAGCCTTGCAACTTGCAACAACTAATATAGCAGTGAGGTTGTTATTGCTGTAAGATGCCCAACATCAGAACACAAGATAATTAAGATGAGAAAAAGAGTGCTCTCACTGAAAGAAAATGAACGTGTGATGACGTGAACCTTGTGTAAAGTGGGATTACTAATCTTTTCCTCTGTTTAACTGAGCTTCACTCCTCTGCTTTGCCTACTCTACCTTTCACGGTGATCTCCTTGATCTTCTTGGTTTTCTCATCAATCCATTTCTCCCGCCGGATCTTCTCTGTGGCACTCATTAAATCTTTTAACTTCTTGATCTCCTGCAGATGGAGGAAGAGAATCAGGGAAGAGCAGAGGACAACCATAGTGACGAAGATTCACCACACAAGCAGATAAGCATTTTCTTTATTTAAAAAAATGGTGGCAGCGGATGCAGGTAAGAGGAATAGAAGAGCTGAAACTAATTATGCCAAAGATAATTAATGGATTTTAAATGCAGATGTAGAGATGAATGAGAAGACTCACATGCAGACAGACTGTCCAAGAGAAGTAGTGTGGGACAGACAAATGAAATGAGAAATGAATGGAAGGAAAGATGACTGTGCCAAAAGATGAACGAGGAGAAAATAAAGTTACCTCACACAACGGACCGAGAATTTGCCACACCTACAAGACGAGAAAGACCAGACATTCAGACGAGGACAGAGAGTGAAGAAACAGAAGATAAAAGACAGTTAAACAAGAGCAGCGCTGTAAGAAAGCAAGTTCCAGTCACACCGGATGCAAAGCAGAGAGGGAGAGGCTTACGCTGAAAACTAACCGGTCTGACTGAAGACTCACCATTTCATGCTGCTGCTGCATCTGTGTGATCTTCTTGGTGTACTTCTGGTCCACCTGCTTCAGTTCTGCCACCACTCCTTCACAGCGCTCGCTCAGAGTCTTTTTGTCGTTGATGAGCTGAGGGCAGATCGAGCGCATCCCAGAGCAAAAGGTTAGAGACAGGCTCAGCAGGTGACAGGAAACCTGGTGTTTTCACAAGCTCCTGCACACGTGCACACCTGGTCGATGAAGGTGAGGTGTCTCTGGATGGTGGCTTCGTATTGCTCCTTCTGGAGCTGAAAGCTTCTACTCAGCTCCTTCTCCGTCTCCTTCACGTGTCTCGCCGTCAGCTCCCTCTGCTGGGCCTAATCCGTACGAGGCAAAGGTAAGAAACACACCTGAGCTGTTAGCGTGCCATCTACAGCAGCTAACGGGGATGGAAAAACTGTTATGCGTGTGCATCTCTCCCACCAGCGCTGTCTGCAGCATGTTGACGGTGCGTTTTTTCTCCTCCAGTTCCATTTTGATTCTCATCATGGAGGTGGTGACTTCAGTCGCGGTGGCCGACGCGTGCTCGATGCCAACCAGCTCCTCCTCAGACAACACAGCCTGAGAACAGACATGTTTCTTAACACAACACATTTTCGCTTTGTTTCGGATGATGAAGCATCAGTCTACACTTTGATTTTAGATATTGATGGTTAGTTGGTAAAGACTTTGTTACATTTTTAGCTACATGAAAGCACAAATGAAACATTCCTGACCTCTCTGTGCGACCCCGAAGTGACTGATCGCGGTCTCTCCTGCTCAGACTTCTCCATCTCATCCAGGAAGCTCATGATGCTCTGCAGTTTGGCCTCAGACAGCAGAGCGCCTCCGTCTGGCAGCGCAGGGTGGTGGCTCAGCTGGCCGTGACGCTCCAGGTTGTCAGTGGTCAGGGAGTTAGAGTCTCCATCCTTTAATGAGACGCAGGATACAGTCATGGTGTCGATAATAAGCGACATTTGCATTTTTATTTGTATCGGTATCGGCCGATACATGTTGATATCGATCCCATACCAAGTAAATCCAGGGCAAGTATTGCTAATACTGACACCAACACGTTTCCTTTATATTTCAGTCAATGAATGATTCTGCCTTTAATCATTGATCATGATTATGATCATAATAAAATACATAAAGATTTTTGTCCATCTGAGAACAGGAAGTTTATGGACTGATTGAAGTTAAATCTGAACTGTTCTTTAATTATGTCGAAGACATATGGTTTCTCAAACTTGACATTTCACAAGTACAATTTAAATGTCTGAATAAAAAATATGGATTCCACTGACTGTGATATTTGTTGAATAATGCAGATAAAGAAATAAAGTATCTGATATCATCATGTCCTTTTTATTATGTAAAGTGAGGTAAAAAAAGCAGCCAAATATTGGCTCAAGAAAATCGGCAGTGGGCTAATCGGTCATGGGCTAAGGTTGATGAAAAAATCCATATCGGTCTATCCCTGCATTTTTCTTATTGTTTTAAACACTTGAAAGTTGAGATAAAGCAGAATTTTAGTTTATTTAACTTTGAGTTTTTTATTTACTTGATAAAAGTCAGGTACCCATTTTCATTCACTTAACTGATGATATGCTGCTGTTGCGCTCCTTGTGATTATTCTTCAGTAATAAATATGCTGAACAGCATTTAAACAAAGATAATTGTTGGAATCTGAGTATTTCAAAATTTCAGCTAGAATAGATTTTTGTTCTACTGCAAATGAATATCGGTTCTATTTAGCGGTTATCGGCCTCCATGATTACTAATAATCTGTATCGGCCCTTAAAAAAACATATAGGTCGACCTCTAGTCGATAGTTTGCTGTGGTTTCTTTTCCTCTGAAAAAAATGCAACAAAACCAGGAAGTTAGAACCAACCTCATCTATCCAAGCATATTTCTCCTTGCGGTAACCCTTTGGCTCCGTTAGCCTCTCTGGCTCCTCCTCCAACTGCTTGAGGGTGTCCAGCAGATCATTCAGGGTGGTTTTAGACTGGGTCCTGCTGGACAGAGCTCCCTGACGCTGGTCCTCCACACTAACTGACCTCTGCAGGACATCCTGCAACACACAGGTAACAGTCATACACAAAAATGTGACATGAAACATAAAAAGCATTTCACTGGAAGAGGAAATTTAGATCGAGCACAACTCACTCACCTGAGAGCACTGGGATCCTCTGCGATTGGACAAAACCGGGGAAATGGCTCTGAAGTGGAGGTCACCATCCGCCACAACATTTAAACTGGAGTCTGTCGAAACACACACTCTGCTGTTAAAAGCTTTTACTTAATTTGCAGGCAGTGTTGATTGATTCTGCAACATACAGGACAAACCTGTGTTCTTAGTTTTGGAGTCTGTGGGTGACAGCAGGCTGTTGTTGCTCGGTGATGCTGGATTTTTGTTTGCTGGGGAGATTTTGAGTGGTTTCTTATGTCCCACTGCAGATGACTGCCTCCGGTTTTCCAGCGCCACCTCAGCTGTGTGCTGCACCTCTTCAACCAGCTGTATTCTTCTCTGCTGCAGCTCCTGTAAGACACCACCAGAGGGAGCCAAACAACAATCAAGACTCAAGAATCTGTTCCGGGAAATACTTATATTTAAATCCCAAACTCAGATTGAGACCTTAATAAGGGAAAAATAAAAAGTACTTACATCAGATGCATTCACCTGGGGAGCAGCGAGTCGGATCAGACGAGATTTCTGTATACGGACCAGTTTCCTGTCATTCTCCTGGTGCTGCTGCCCCTGAGGAATGTCTCCCTCTATCCTGTCCTCCTGCTCCACAACAACAATGGAAAGTTAATGCTTCAGAATAATAACAAAGCTTTAGAAAACCTTGAGTGGAGACATGAGGACTGAAATGTAATAAATAACATACCTGAGAACACTGAGAGCCTCTGTGACTGGAAACAGCTGGGGAAATAGCTCTAAAGCTCATCTCACTTAAATCAGCCACAATGTTCAAATTGGAGTCTGTGGAAATGTGAATCAACCAGAACATTTTTTTACCATCCTGTTACATCATCCACAAGAAAAGATGCAGTCGTTACATCACATGACAAAGTTCAAAGTTCAGGAATAGCTGGAAAAAGATTATTTGAAAGAAAAGTCCACTTATTTTAACCTGGACTTATTCATAGCATGAAATACATTCATAAAGTTAATCCAAAATTTTCCGGGTGAGTTGCTGAACATAGTTCATGCTATAAATAAGGTCCAGGTTAAAAAAAACTGTGCTTTTCCTTTAAGGAAAGTTAAGGAATGTACCTGTGTTCTTGGTTTTGGTGTCTGTGGGTGACATCGGGCTGTTGTTGCTTGGTGAGGCTGGGCTGTTGTTGGTTGGAGAGGTCTTGGGATGCGCCCTACGACCCATCCCACCTGTCTGCCACACGTTTTCCAGCTCAACCTCAGCTGCATGATGTGCCTCTGCAGCTTGCTGTGCTCTTTTCTGCTGCAGTTCCTGTAACACACCACCAGAGGGAGACAAAGGATAATCTTGTATACTCTTAGAAAGCAGAGTTTGCGCACTGAAAAATGATCCTGAGGCTCAGAAAACTCACTTCCCAACTTTTTTTTTTTCCATTCCAGCATATCACTTTACAGCACCACATCACAAGCTAGCAACTGCATCAACACACTGGCCGCCTTGAACACACACAGTGGCTGATTCATCAAAGAGACCCAAGAGAGAAAGTTCGGTAGTTTGGCTTTAAGAGACGGTAATCTGCTGAGATTTCAAACTGTGCCACAAATCTGAAGTTAATGGAAAAGTAGGGTGGGTAAGGGTAGTTACATTTTCCTGAACTTAAGGACTTATGTTCAGGAAATGTAAGGAGTATTACTAAAGTTTTCAGGAAACTATAGAAGAAGCAGAATCTTACAAAAACTTTTAAAAACCCCTGGATGACAACAAAGCCGCTCTGAAGGCATAGGGGGCTAGTACAGCAACTAAAAACTAAACACTTTTGTGGCAGATAATGTCTTTATTTAGAGGCTGAAATGACGTTGCCCTGACCACTTCTATTGAATGGATATGTACGCCAGCATGATGGATCTAAATATCTTCTGATAGACTTCAAGTAACTCCAAAATTGTCCGTGTGAGTTTATGAACGTATTTCATGTAATAAATGAAGTTCAGGTTAAAAAAAAACAGTACTTCTCCTTTAAGGTGCATAATTCAACATAGAAGTTGAGTTTATCTGTATCTTAACTTGAGAAAAAAAGATCTCACTGGTCCTCAACCTTCATATGTGGCACAAAATTCATACAATTAACTAAATAATTAATTAAAGAGGGGTTTAAAAAGATTCCTTTGTGTTGCACTTAAGAAAACACAAAACCTGTAATTGATTACCATTTCTAAATTTGACCTCTCCTATCTTCATAGAATGAAAATAAAAACAACTGGAAGGAGTGCGCACCTGGATGGCAGCGAGGCGGGCAAGACGAGCTTTCTCCTCACGAATCCGTTTCCGGTCTTCAAGTTTCCTCTGCTGCTGCTCCAGGTGACTGTCCTCCTGAGTCCTCTCCTCCCACTCCTACGGAGGGAAAACAGCTTTAGTGCCACAGAAAGATAAAAAGGAGCGACTATCACAGAGAATGAAAGAGAAGGAGTAATAAACACCTTTCTTTTATTGGCAAGGATTTGTTTGAGCGCTGCCTGGCTGGTGTGTTTCCGTTTGGCATGATATCTGTACCAGCGCTGAATGGCGACTGCTGCCTGGTTCACCTGCTGAATAAACCTTCGGGCATACAGGAGCACTGCTGTGAGTCACGCAAACATTAAAGAGCAAGTCAGCAAGCAGACAGTAACAACAGTGTTTAGTGGTTCTGACCTTTCCGCCTCCTCCTCTGTGACTTCCCTCCTCCGCGGCGGGACTGGGCTGCCGTGCCGAGCTGAGACCGGAGATCTATTGTTGGAGGCTGAGAATGAGGAGAAGTTCTTCTGGGACTTGGTGACAGAGCCGTTCTCCAGCGACACCTCGTCGTTTGCTGTGGCCTTCAGGATATTACTGAAAGAACGTGATCAGAAAGTCTGAAAAAAATCTCACAATGATTTTAAAAGATGAAAACCTTTTTCATCGGAGATGTTAGTATCTGGGACAGAACATTTCAGGACATACTTGAAGGACGGCTTCTGGTTGGAGCTCTTCGGCGTGAGCGGCTTCTCAGAGTAGTTGTTGTGCAAGATGGTGGTGACGGAGTTGCCCACAGCCCCCTTGTTGCTCCTGTGAAAAGAAAACAGTGACAGTATTGAGTGCACTGAACTCCTCAGGGCATTACAGTTACTGACACACAAGGCGTCTTACAATTACAAACTCAGCCTTTGCAGTTTGTTTTTTTTCTGGCTACTTCCATGGAAGAAAAACTGAGTGTGTGGGTGGAATTCCTGAAGGCGGTGGTATCAGATGCCGTGATCAGCGGGTATGAAACATGAGAAGCACTTAGAAACACTCCACCTGGGAGACACCTGGGCTATTTTGTGTGTGAGAGCGAGAGATAAAGAGCCTGCTTACCTGTTGTTGGCAGTGAAGGTGGCAGCCAAAGCGATGCCAGGCTCTCTTTTCTTGAGGCTGGTGGGCGAATCCACGCTGCCGGTGCTTCGAGAGCTCGAGTGGGAGGGAAAAACTCTGGGCTGGTCATCCTTAAAAAGCCAAAATATTCAATTACTGCACCCTGAACTACTAGGAGTTTAATAATAATCTGTAGGATTGACCGATAAATTGGCCGGCCGATATATCGGGCCGATATTAGTGTATTTGCAATACTAGTTTTTATCGACCCGATAGCAAGTAAATCCAGGGCAAGTATCGCGAATACTGACATTTTCCTTTATATTTCAGTCATTTAATGATTCTACCTTTAATTATTGATCTTGATTATGATCATAATAGAACACAGAACAAAGATATTTGCTGGAAATTGGTCCATGTGTGAACAGGAAGTTCATGGATCTGAAAAACTCTTTAATTACTTCGGAGACATATGGTTTCTCAAACTTGAAATTTCAGAAGTACAATTTAAATTTATGAAAAAAAATATGGATTCCATTGATTTAATGATGACATTGGAAATAATTCTTGAATTCAGGGAGTTGTATATTTTTTTTCTCATTGCAAACGCTTACTGTTTGAGGTGCTGCCAAGCCTGGAAACTTCCTGCATTTTTGCTTATTGATTTAAGCACTTGAAAGTGAAGATAAAGCAGCGTTTCAATTTACTTAAGTTTGAGTTTTTTTTATTTACTTGATAAAAGTCAGGTATATATTTTCGTTTATTAAAAATTCCAGTTAACTGATGATCTCCTGCTGCTGAGCTCCTTGTGATTATTGTTCAATAATAAATATGACGAACAGCATTTAAACAAAGATATCTGTTGGATTCTGTGGATTTCAAAATTTCAGCCAAAAATAGATTTTCTTTTTGCTGAATATTGGTCCTAAATACCTGTTATCGGCCTCCATGATTACTAATAATCGGTATCGTCCCTTGAAAAACTATATTGGTCGACCACGAATACTCATTACTGGAAACAAAGCATTTTTTATATGACTGGAATATACATCAATATAAAAATGGTGAGAAATATTTCAGTGTGGTAAATACCAGAATGTTCCATGTGGTTCTGTCTGGGGAGGTCTTGCTGAGGCCGGCTAATTTCTTGCGTCCATCTGAGCTGCTATCAAACAGAGCCAAGTAGTCCTCACTCTGCTCCTGACTGGAGGAGACACAGACAAGCCGTGGTACACTGTTCATTTAAAAAAACCTGAGAAATCTTTATACTGCGATCGCGCTGACTATTCAAACGAGCGGACATGGTAGCTGCAATCAATTTTTAAAATCTGTCATTTAACGTGAAAGACGGCAGATTCTCAGTTCCATATTCACACAATTGACCGAGCTAGAAACGGGACGGGCCTTCGAGCTGCAGCTTTTTTGTGATTAACTGCTGTCATGGCAGCTGCAGATACGAGGCTCATCCCCGTCTCTTCTTCTGGAATTCAGCAAGCGGCAGCTGACTGCCTGTTCGGGGGAACTCCGTGATGGATTCCATGTAAATGTGTGCATATGTTGATCCTGATGGCCTTGTACTCCAGACCCCTCTACCATGAAGCACAGATGCAGGGTGACCTCCCGTCTGGTATCTGTGCAGGGTGTTTCTGTCTGTGTAAGTATATAAATGAGTGTGTGGGTCTTCAGGGGGGGTGAAGCCAGCTGGCCCAGTGAAAAGCTATCTGACAACACCATTCAAGCAGAACATTCCTTTAGTTTTTGCTTTACAAGTGGTAGATGAAGGGAGGGGGGAGGAAGTAGTGGAGAGGCAGAGGGGTGGTGAGTGACCCGATACAAGTCCGAAAAGACTCCAGAGGCTTTGACAGGGTGTCGGGAGGGTATTTAGACTGTCTTTAAATTTAAAACCCCTCAGCTCACATCCTCAGAGGCTGAGAAAGGAGGGGGCATGGCAGCAGCTGCCGGACAATAGAACCAAAGCGTGCATGCACACTTCTCTTTTCACTGGATCCTTGTGGAGGGGGTAACTTGACCCGTGAGGTCTTGGCCCTCCCCCTCTAACATAGGACAAAGCAAGTCCCTGCACCCCCTGACTCCAGTATCAGCCAGCCCGCTTCCCTCCACTCTTTATCATGCAGGAGCTGGCGCGCCATAATTCCCATTGTCCGAACCGCTGAAGCTTCAGGACTACCAGCTGTTGCTCACCGAAGAGAGGCTCTCTGGTTTAAAGAGCTCCACGACCGAATAGCTCCTGGTATCACTAGTGTGACCTCAAGACTCTCAAACGCATATCATCTAAAACCTACATATTATTTGGGATAATGCCGATTATTGGATGGATATTTTTTCGCTATTTATGTAAACATGTCCGACATATTTCAGAGTCATGTGCAGTCTTATGAAGTTTATTTTAGAATCTAACTGAGATCTACAATCTGGCTCTGCCTGAGGCTCTGCAAAGAACATGAATCAGCACATACCGTTCTGCACACACTTCTGTGTGTCAATGTCAGCGATAAGAAATGAGGAAAACTGGTTTGACCTAGAAATATATTATGAGATAGTGATTCTCAAAGAGACACTACTATTCTATTTGTGTAAGTACAACTGCATTTGCAATTTGCATGCAAGTATGAGTTTGCACCTTAAGCTGAGGTTGGCCTGCTGGTTAACCTGAGTGGTGCTGTTGGACCGCCTCAGGTTCTTGATGGAGCGGGAGCTGCCAAGGTTGGCATCACTCTGTGGATGTGAAAGGCATTTTTATAATAACAATAATAAAAATAACAATACCAACAACAACAATAATAATAATGCATTTTATTTATAAAGCACTTCACATTCGTGCAACAAACCCAAATTCGTCAAAGTATTAAACCAAACTATTTCTATACTGGCATTACAGAAGCTTCTGAAATAAAGACGAGGAAGACAAAGCTGACTTCCTCATTCCTGCATCTTGATTTGATTAAGTTCTTACTTATAAACGATCAGCAGATGTGAGTAACTCACCAGCGTGTTGCGTTTTCCTCTGCTGTCACCAGCAACAGATACCGACACAGACCGAGAGAAGTACTTCCCTGGCGATGCACTGCTGGGTCTTCTGGACATAGAGAGCTGGGAGCCGGACAGGCTAAGGTCCAGGCTGTCTCTTGAGGCACCTGTCGGGATGGACGGGGGACTACGTGTCGTATGCATCCTGTCAAAACCTGGAAAATGGCAGCAATAAGCCAATAAGCTACACTTGCCAGTTCCCTGTAAGATTCAGCAAGCACAACACAACAACAGAGGAAAGAGCAGCCTGATTGTTTGTCTCCCACGGTAACAAACAACAAAGCCACTCACTATTTTTTACATCCACAAGGAGAGCATGATATTTCAACGGGATAGAAAAATCGTTTTTAAATTTTTTTTATCATATTATCGATAAATCACCATAGTTAAAGACAGTAAAGCTACAAATTCTGTGCCCCGTAAGTTTCTTTAACCCAAATACCTTTGGAATTGGTTCTGTTTTGCCAAAGCATGAATGTTATATAATACTCCGACTCATATTTAAGATGGTTGTTGTTATGCATAAACTGATATGAGAACAGAAACTTCGACATACAGATTTTTGGTAAACCAATAGATTTGAGGATTAATTTTCTCAGTGTAACAAAAGCTGGTAGGTCACAAGTTACACAAATCACACAGTTTATGATAAAGTTACCACCATGTTTGAGAACAGCTATCAAAACAACTGCTCAGGGCACGATTAAAATGATTTAAATATCTTAAAATCGAGGTCACACTGTGTAATGAGGACAGAATTTGGCACAACACCTGTCAACGTTAGCTAGATATTGATAACGTCAATCTTTTAAGAAGCTAACTGTTATTAAAACGTTACTAAACTGTGAATACACACTTAAGCTCGGTTGTGTTACCTTGTTGGCCAGGACGAGAGTTTTATATTCACATCGTTTAACAGGTTAAGTAGGGTAACAGTTATGAATCCTGTTGTAAAAAAACTGGGTTACAGGAAAATAAAAACAGTTGGTTTGGGGCAATGCAAGCTAACAGTTATTTTTAACATTCCTCGGACCAACCTCGAGGTAAAAAATGAGAACGACTTACTTCACGAGCTGGAAAAAAACCATAGCTGATAATCTCCAGTCTGCTTTACGATGGTGTTTTTTTTTCTTTTCTCTTTTATCCCCAATACAATCCTCCTGGTAAGCAGTGAAAGTACTCCGTGGACTCGCAGCACAAACACTGTGGACCAAATAACGCGTAACATCATCTCTGTGGTAACAACATTGGACAGACTCCGCCCCTCCAACCCTCTGATTGGTGGAATTGAAACATCATTTCCAGAATGCTGGCATCTGATAGGTTCGGAGGATATGTCCATCAGGTGAGCAAATATAAAGAGGGCGTTTCTCCAGTAACGGTTTGGTTGACTTTGCAAAAGAAGGCGTGATGGCAAACCAAGTTGAAAGTGTTTGGAAACCACAGAAAACAAACCTTTGGATTATTCATTTATTTATGACATGATAAACATAGAAATAATTGATTAAATAAGACATCCCAAATAATGCATTAATTCTAAAACCTGCACATTAAATCATAATCTCTTTAATCACTGGAATGACTTAATTTATGACATTTATCTTCTTTTAAACTCCACTGCTGCTTTCCATACGTCAGCTCCTTTCCCCAGCAAGATCTCCTCTGGTAAAGACTCGAGCCCAAGTAGATATGGAAGGTCTTTCTGCTCCAAATGGACCTCTAAGGTGGACCTGATGCTGCACACAGCAGGGAGGAAGGACATGCAGAAAACAACTGTTAGCATTGCACCAATTGTTTTCACCCAAGCATTCCTATTGAGCCCGTGTCCAGCTGCTGCTTCAATAAGAGTGACCTGTGGCTACAACTTAAGCTGCTTTCCCCTGACAGATGGCTGCCTGGAGTCAAAAGGCTCCAAATCCCAGAGGGAAGGGGAACCCCAGCTGAGACCTCCACACTTCTGATTAAAGCCGTCAGTAATCAATGGATTCCTTTAGACTAGGATGGTCATCTTTGAACTGACAATGGGCACACTTTTCTAAAAGAAAATGCCCAAACATGGGGGGTAAAAGCCTGTAAGCAAATGTTTTGGGATTGTTTTACCATTTGGTGTGTCACATCCAGCCAACACCTAAACCCCAAGATGTAAATCAGTTGTTTTAACAGAAACGTGAATGCTAATGGCTCGTGCTTACTCCCAGTGAGGCTGGTAATTCTGGTCTGGGATGGCGCTGCTCGTCTTCAGCATGAGAATTTCATGCAGCTCCAAAGCGAAAGTCTCAACTTCTGTGACGGCGAGAAAAGCCTTCAACCCTCTCCGGTCCTCCTCCGACAGCTTCTGCTGGAACTCCGAGGGCAGCTTCTGAAATGGATCCTGAAACATGGTCATGAATGTCAAAGTTTATGCATGTTCTGGATGTTTTTCTGGTATTAGTCTGGAAAAAAGCTTGATATGTGCTTTTTTAATGTAAAAAGAATTCCCCAGTTTTTTTACTGGGGTCAAACTGTGGCCGCCTGCAGTGTCAGATGGCACACTTCCAGCAGATTACAGCCAGTAAAATTTAAGTCTTTGTGGTGTGGTCTGGGGTCAGCGGCAGCTACTAGGGGTCACGAGTAAAAGTACTGACACAAATCAATCTCTGTGGTCGCCGGAGCTTTTTACATGGAATTTAAACGCTTTAAATTGCCTTAATGGTTATCCAGCTGTATGCATTCTTCCATCCCATCCCATAAATTCCTGGAATAATCCTGATTTTATTCATACATACTTGCTTCCGGTTCAGCATCAGCTCAGACTTCCAACAAGTCAGGAGCTGCCAGGTGAAGATGCTGTGCTCCAGTTTGCTTTCACCAAGACCCTAAAGAGAAACAGATCACTTTAATTAAAAAGAAAAAAGAAAAATCATCTGAATGTGTTTCATTTGTAAAGTTGAACACTGTTGATTACAGCTCCTGTAGCATACACATTTTGGCTCACACATTTTTTAGGGAAGCTGTTTGACTCTTTTTGTTCTGTTAAAGGGAACTTGCATGAATCTTGCATGTAGCTGTAAAAACGTCATTACAGGGAATTATTATTGTTTTATAACAATGGAGACAACATACATGAGCATTTTTTTTTTTTTTTTAAAGGATTACAAAGTTGATGTTGCTGTATAAAAGTATTTGGCCACCCCTTATTTTCTCTATTGTTTCACAGGAAAACATGAAATAGTTGAAGTGATTTATTTAGACACAAACAAAAATATAAAGAATATCAGGAAAAAGCTGAGTTTGTCTAATTCTAAGGAGTTTGAAAGTGAATATTTGGTCTTCATCAAAGTTTGAACCTTCTTAGAGAAGATTTCTGTCATTTCTGTCAGAAGTCTTCAGGAATATTTCTGCAGAGTTCATAAAGGACTTTCCAAAGTTCTTCTTTTGGATGTTTCTGCCTTTATTTCTGTTCTCAGTCCAGATGATCCCAGACTGCTTCCATCCTCTATCGGACCTGTTTCTACTGATCTTCAGTCCAGTTCTTGTGTCATGATGTGACATACCAGCCTTTTATCTTCTGTGTTCCCTTCCTTAACAACGGCTTCTTGAAAGCCACGTTTCCATGGAGACCATTTCTAATGAGGCTTCGGCCAGCAGTAGATGGATCATCTGAAGGTCCAGGTGCATCTCTCAGGTCCTGGTTCGGGTCTTTGCTGGATTTCAGATCCTGTCCATTTGCTGTAGATAGTTTTTAGTCCTGACTTCTTCATCTTTTGTCTTCCACGTGTCCAGTTTCTGCTCCACGCTGAGGCTACATCTACACTAACACGGCTAAGGCTATACAGGGTATATCCCACCAAAACTTATACCTGTTCACACATGCACCCATCGTTTATACCCCCCTCCCCTCCGCTGCCTGCTGGCACAACCCCGACCTAGTAGGCATGAGCGAAAGTATTCTTGTATGATCTTTAGAAGCGCCTCCACATGTAGCATAAGGAGCAGCGAAGTCATGTCTGGATGATTCTCCTCCATCTTCCTGTTGTTTACCTCTCTCTGTAGTGATCACCAATTGTTATTAAGCTGTTCTCTTGTGATGGCACTTCCTTCCTGAACACGGTTCTTAAACGGCTAATGACTCCACACTGATCCATGAACCGGAGACTCAAGAATTAGCCGGCACGGTGAAAAAAAATATCCGAGGAGGGGAAACTTAAACGATGGGATAGTGTGGCCGAGACGGGGTATTGGCTAAATAATAATGCGTTTAAGCACTCATACAGCCTGGAGTAGCCAGGGCCTAAGTTATGCCAAGTTTCCAGCTCTTTGGGAATCACCTTATTACTGCTTCAATCCAGTTTTCTACCAGGCAGATTGTCTGATCTTAGCTGTATTTTATACATATAATAAAGAAAATGGAAAAATGATGTGTTTTTGCACCAGACTGTGGTAACAAAGAGCCTACAGATCCTATCTAAAATCCTTTGTTTGCTAAGTTCTCTGTTACTGTATGTGTGGCAGAGTAAATAAGGGCCCAGGCGGGGTTAGAACCCCAGCCTCCAAGGTAAAAGTCATGCGCGCTAACCTTTCGACCTAAACTATATCCGTGTGGCTAAGTAGCCAGGGTGCATGCTTAATTGGAGGCATAGTGACGGGATCCTCAACTGTCAAATATGCATCAACAAAACTGGTTCATTCCTTCATGAATGCCTTTTTATCGGTTTAAGGGTTTTACTAAAAAAGGTTTTAAAAAAAGGAAAAAAATGTCCAAAGAAAAACCTTCAAAGATCTGGAGAACTGATTATGACAATTTTCAACATATGACAACAAAGTCTGGATCCGGAGACAAAATATAAAGAAATGAGGGGTGATGCAGTTATTTTGCTCTGTACTGTACATCCCCAAATCATCTTAATGAGACTTGCTTGAACCAACGACTTTAATCTAATAAGGGAAAACCCATGAAATCTGCATGATCAACATGTCCTTATATTGTATGTAAGGCTCTGTCTTCATCTGAAATGTCACCAGAGTAAAGAAAAATATGGCAAAACTTGAAATGTCTTTGTTTTGTAACTTTCAGGTCTAGAAAACGGTATATGTGTTTCTTGTATGAGGCTCATTTATTTAACAGTATTCAACCATGCCTACTGTGATGAATTACAAAATCCTGCAAGTTTTAATATTTTACAGAAATGCTCTCTTGCCAGAGCTGCCTGGAAAACTCCATAAAGGAAAAAAGAACTCAGTGAAGTGATCTATATTCACTTTCCAAGACCTCCTCTGGAGCCAGTTCCTCATCTTGAACTAATCAAATCAAATCAAATCAAACTTTATTTGTATAGCACTTTTCATACCAGAGTAGCACAAAGTGCTTTACAA
>JAPMNP010631575.1:0-11871 GCA_029874935.1 Atherina boyeri
TGATATAAGTATTTGAAATGAACATCATTTTTTAATGTCTTGTAGCATATCAGCACCATTTAATGATAACTTAAAAAAAGATGATACATAATTCTTACAGATGGCACCTTTAATATAAATTACTTTGTGTTGCATATTTCTATGTATGAAAAAGTGCTTTATAAATGAAGGTAGGTTGATTGATGTTACACCTGTCTGTCAAGGGAAATATTAAGTTATTCATTCAACATACTGACTTTTCTTTTGAGAAGTTTGTTGCTAATTACATTAAGATAGTGTTTTAAAAGAAAATGTTTGGATAATGAAAATGTGTACAAACACTAATTTAGGAAGTAGTGAAACTGTTTTTATTCCATTAGTGTGGAAATACTCCATTAAAATTTACAGACTTTTTAAAAATAATGAATATATGTGAAACAAATACATGGGATCACCTTATGGTGGGATCATTATAATGCTGCATTTTGGGATCAAAGCGAATCAGATTAGTCACAAAAGTTTTGAAATACCCAACAGAGGCTGATATCTGGATTTAAGGCAGGATTGGATTTACAAATCTGGATTTGAATCTTCAAGAATAAATCTGGTTCGAAATACTCAAATTTGGATTTGATCTCAGTGAAATCCAATCCACCTGGATTAATCCTGGTGGATTATGTTTGAAATACTGGGCTCTGATGATTTAATGGAATTAGTCTCACAAAGCTGGTTGCATGTGTATTTGTTCATCATTTCTCAGGTAAACTACAGAAAGCCGAATACATCCTGAGCAGTTTGATTAACAACAGTGGAACAACAGGTACTTTCCTCGTTAGTCCCTTTAAATGCCTTTATTAATGAGATGAATTATAACCAAATGGAGCTCATTTATCCTCGACATCCAGGCTGTTGGATCTACCAGTCAGAAAGTGACAGAACTCTTGTTCAGGCTGTTAGTGTTCAAGTGCGTGGAATGATCCTGCAAAAGCTAGGTAAGTCCATCCTTATAAATAAGTGCTGCTTGCCACTTTTCTTTTTTAGTTTTCTTTCCATTGTTGTTCTCTATTTCAGGCTTGTGGCTAGAGGCTGCAGAGTTAATCTGGGCCTCACTGGTTGGCTACTACTCCCTCCCTCAACCTGACAAGAAGGTAAGCTGTCATTACAGCTGCCATATCATGAGGTTTTAAACTTGGTCAGCATAGTTTACAGCTTGTTTTAAACCTCTGTGTTTTTTCCAGGGCATTGGAACCTCTTTGGGAATACTGGCCAACATACTGGTGTCTATGAATGATGAAGACTTCCATGCTTTTAGGACTAATTCAGATATTGATTTTGTATGTCCAGATGGCAAAATCTTTTTGTACTCGTTGTTATGTTTGTATAACATACATTCATCAGCCACTTTATCAGCTCCACCTTCTACCTTGTACCAGGTTGGACCCCTTTTTTATTTCTTGGTGTCATAGATCCAACAAGGTTTATTAATCCTGAAGAAATTCCTGTGACAAACAGCTGCCCAATTCCAATAAAGCTGCGTTTCCATAGCCGGTATCTGCTCTACCCTACCCCATTTCTGTTTGTGTTTCCAATGCCACTACCACTGCCCGGGCTGTATTTGACCTTTAGCCCCATAGCCCCTCCTCCTATGAGGCAGTGATGCCATATACAGAGCGACCACAACGCGCATAAACACACACACACAGAAAAACAACGGAGATTACTGACGAAATGTTGTTCTAGGTGCTTGGTTTGTGGTTGTTTGCCACTGTTAGAAGAAAGGAAATAAAAGATGGCGTCTTCTTTATTGCCTTGGGGCTTGGGCTCTTTTACATACACAGTGGCTCACCGATGACAATTGTCTCGGACCAATCAGTGGTCTAGAAATTTCCACATCATGTTTTAGAACCGGACTACTTTTTCTTGGAACCCCGAGGGAGTAGGTACCAAAAGAAATGGTACCTGGTACTTTTTGCAGTGGAAACACCCGCTTTTGTAGAGTAGAGTAGAGTAGAGTAGAGTAGATAGTGGCTTAGCATACAAAGATTACAGTAACAGTATAACAAGATGTTGGTCATGTCAATTACATCATTGCCCAACTACATAATTAAAAACACATTAAATCCCATAGACTGCAATGAATACAGTGAAAAAACACAGAAAAAAAGACAGCTCTGACCCTTCTACATACAGCATCTGTAGTTTGTGTCCAGTCACAGTCAAAGTCCCTTAAATCCCCTTTTCTTCCTCATTCTGATGCTCAGTTTCAACTTCAGCAAGTCGTCATAGATGTTTGAGCTAATAAGCAACTGAACAGGTGGACCTGAGAAAGTGGCTAGTGTGTGTATTTTTTAGTATTCCTGTGTGAGTTTATATGATATGGTTGTTTGTTTTCTTTTAAGCCATCGTTACTCGGAGATGGGAGTCACCGTCTTCTTTCAGCCGCCCAGGCAGCTAAGATGGCTGTGGTGTACAGCCAGTACACTTCACTTTATGTGTTGACCAATGTGGTAAGTTGTCTCATTGAAGCATATATGGAATAACGATTGGTCAGATCCATGTTTCCACTGTGTGATGGTCCATACCAGGTGCTTCCAAGCACAGAGAAGTTGACATTGCCTCTTGGAAAAGCTTGCATAAGGCTTAATGTCGCACTGATAAAGGTCTACACGGCATTTGTGAACATAAAGTTTTGTAGAGCTCGACAAAGCTTTCCCATAGTAATCCTTGATGAATGACAGTTCTTGATTCAGTTCAATCTGAGGGATTAGAAATTATGGATGTGCAATTTAGGCTTAAATTGTTCCCATTTAGGGGCAGAAGTATCCAAATCCCTTTAACTCTGTTTTTGGAGAGGATTGTTCCCAAAGATTTTCTCATGAATTTTTTGTGAAGATCCTCTGTCCATGTCGCCTTTAATGGATACTACTTTTGTAGTTAAGCTGTTTGTATTACAGCTGTTTAACCCTTTAATGGTCACACTAAGAAAATAGCAAAAGAAAAAATGTTTCTTTGCATTTTTCCTTTTCCTTTGGACAATAATAATATGAATCAATATTTTTTAACAAATGTATGAGATGACAAAGTGATAACAGTAAAATGTTGAAACTTGGAACAGTAATGGTATAACAAACTTGGCATTACATACCCAAACCAAGTGTTAGAGATGGCTCAGGCAGGTTTATTTCCACAGATTTGTCATAAACTGTGTTATTGTCACTGAAAAATTTGCTCTACCAAATTGTAGAGCAGGCTGGTAAAGGGTTAAGATAGCATAGTTTTTATTTTGCTTAGTTATTTTACCTCATTAGTGTCCTTACATTGTTCCCCTGTCAAGATTTCCTATATATGTGTTGCAGTCATAAAATGCAAAAGTGGATTTATATTAACAAATTAGATTAACTTGATAGGGTTTAAGTCTTAAAAGAAAAGTACCATTTTTTTTAACCTGGACCTTATTTATAGCATGAAATACATTCATAAACTCACCCAGACAATTGTGGAGTTACTTGAAGTCTGTCGGGAGATATTTACATCCATCGGTGTGGCGTACATATCCATTTAATGGAAGTTGTCGTTGCAATGTCATTTCAGCCTCTAACAAAGACATTATCTGCCACAAAATGCCCTTATTTCATCAGTGTTTAGTTATTAGTTGCTGCACTATCCCTCTGTGCCTTCAAAGCGGCTTTGTTGTCATCCGACATCATAGATCTTCTACTACTACCACTACTACTACTACTACTACTACTACTACTGCTAATTTGCTATGTTAAAATTGCTATGAAATAAGTTTATGAACTTATTTCATGCTATAAATAAGGTCCAGGTAAAAAAAAGGTGTACTTTTCTTTTAAACATCTTGGGTTATTGCTGTCAGCAACAAAATGAAAAATCACTGTCAATGTAGGAAAGTCTGCCTTTCTTTTTCATTTGGGGTTGTAGAGTTTATTGTTTCATGGAATCAAAGAGAAAGATGTAAATGGTAAGAGGGGTCCCTGCTGTTATGTCATCAGATCCACCAGAAGACCCCACTCTGTAACCAAAATCACTGATTGTGGTGAAGTTGTAGCACATGCCAATTTTCACAGTCCTTATCTGAATATCTGAATGTCCTCACTGTTTTTGATGATGAAGCTGCCCCACTTTTAGACTTTGCCTCAGGGCATATAGTGGTAGTTCTTCGAACTCATTGAACTGAACCACACAGAGAAATGTTAATCTGTGCTGTGAAAATCAGAAATATTGAACAAATTTAAATCATTTCTGTATTTCTAGACTGCTCAAGGGACCTGCTTGTTATCGTACAGCTTCTCACTGGAGTGCCCTTCCTCTCAGAGAGAGTCCTTCCTCCGGCAGGCAAGAGAAGCCTTTGCAATCGGCCTCCTCACCAAAGCAGAGGGTGATCCGGTCACCAGCCAGCAGGAACTTCATACCTTCCTCAAGGCTGCTTACTCGATCATCATTGTTCAGAAATGGCTCGGCACACCTCAGGAGGTTGTGGTGAAGGCGGCTCAAACTTGTCAAAAAGGTTTAACAAAATTCTACGATTACTGTCACGCCAGTATTCGAGACAAAGATGGCCTCTCTGCTGAAGTCATGCATCTCGTTGCCCAAGTTAAACTCCTGCTGGGTGTTGACCCTATGCCTAATTCAGATAAGGGGTCTTTTATTCCTGACAGCTATAGAAATGTCAGAGATTCCTCTGTTTGTTTCACCCTGGAGGGTTTCTCGAAGATAATGCAGAGATTTCAAAAGTATCATGCAACGCTGTGTAAGACCACCACCAGAAGTTGTAAGGGAGCTAAAGATGCAACAGATGGAGCGAAGCTGTGTTTAACAGCAGTGGGGGCAACCATGGGGACACTAGGCACAGAAGGAGTTAACCCAAACCAAAAGTCTGGGCTCTGCAAAAGCAAAGACAACCTTGGCTCTTCATGGCAGAAGATCTCCATGAGTAGTTCGGGCTTTCCTCGGCCCAGTAGCAGTGGCGATAAGGGAAGCGCTCCTACTGGACATGCAGCAGATGTGAGTGATCAGAGCTGTGTCATCACCGAGGGTTACGATGACATGTCAGAGAGCATGTTTCAAACTCACGATAAAAACGAGAAGCAAAACCCACAGGGTTGTAACTCTGGTTTCAGGTCCTATGCTGCTTCGAAATCTGCAATACCTGCTGCTACCTCCGACGCCCCAAATGAGTCAGAAGCTGGAAAAGAGACAGCGGACAGTGATCTAGATTGGATGGAGGATGTTGTTCTTGTGGCACAGAATCGATCAGATGAAAAAGACGCAGTGCAGTCCTTGTCACAGCTGATTCTCAGAACAACACCCAGTTCGCTTGGTGACAGTTTCGGTTCCCAGTCCTCATGGGAGAAAATCTCAGCTGAGCAGAACTCCCCTATGAATACAAAACCACAGCAGAGTGATTTAGCAAAAGCAGGAGGCTGCAGGTATCCAGATTCAGATGGGAGCTTCTTTGTTATGGAAACACTTGATTTAGAAACCGGTGACTCGGCTCTTCATGTCACATACAAAAACCCCAAATCTGCACGAGGAGTCAAAGCATCCCCCACACCACAACCGCTTCAGAGCCACAATGTCTACCCGGAGACAGAGTTGGAAACTGACCCATTACATACAAAACCTGCAACCACCAATGCTTCAGTGGCCCCATACAACCGTTCACAAGCTGTCCCATATCAGTACGTTGCCACGGAAACCTCCACAAAGAGTTCATTTGAGTTGCTGGAGGTGGAGGTAACTCAAAATGGACACCAACCAAATACAGTGCCTTCAACAGAAAACAAAAAAGCACCTCAGAGGAATGCTCGGTGCTACAGCTGCTTAAACCCCAGCAAGGTAGCTGTACAACAGTTTTTGTTGTCCCAGCAAGACTACAAAGCACTGCTAGCTGGAGTTTGCCATGACTGTCTGCTGAGGAGGTTGTACAGCGATGAGACAAAATTCCAACTCAGCGAGCACCAAACTGCCTACAGTAAGTTTGTTTCTATGATATCTGAAACTAGCCTTCAGCTTCAATATATAGTCTTAAACACAGTAGAAATGTGACCCTTGGGATGTTCTTATCAATCTGTCACATGGACACACCTAGTAAATGTAAAACAGAAAGAAGACATGTCAATAAATGTTTAACTTAAAACAAAAGAAAAACTCTCAGAGAATGTTAAAAATGTCTTTATTTTATGACATCGTCAAAAAGACCTTTTTTAAAGACCCCAACGCGTTTCAGCCAACTGAAGACGTTTGCAGGATAGATTGGCAGAACATGAATATGCCATTCGTACAGGTAATATGAACTATCCTATGGCCAAACATATCCTGGAGCAGAACAGTAACCCATTGACATTACAAGCTTATGGAATTCATCATATCCCCATTTCCATAGGAAAGGGTGATAGGCATAGCCAACTCGATCAAAGGGAGGCTTTTTGGACTTTTACATTACAGGCCACCAAATACCCAGGTTTGAATGAGGAGCTATTTTTCTATTTTTCTTTTTTTTGTAAGGTTATTTTTTGTAGGTTTGATATGTATCACGTGTGCAAGTGTTTATGTGATCAATGTTTAAATAGTTAGTTTATCATGATGGTTTTTAACAAGATTATTCGGACATGTTGGCTCAGACATCCATGTTTGTAGTTTTTGTAGTCATCCCATTGGGGATGGAGAATTCCCATTGGGGAAATTCCACTATAAAGACACCTGTGGCTGTAACCCATCAAAGCTGTTTGATTCCCTGACTAAGGCCAGTGGGCTGAATCGCGTTGGAGTCATTTTAAAGATCTTTTTGACTATGCCATAGAACAAAGGCAGTTTTAACATTCTAGGAGAGTGACTTGGAGTTTTTCTTGTTTCAAAGTTTACTCTATACCTTTGGAACACCTTGACTAGGATAAGTGAATCCGGGAAGCGCTCCTACTCTACATGTTTTGAAATTTTTAGCTTAGTTGAGGCAACATTTCACTTTTATCTAAGAGCTTATTTTGTTCTGAAGGAGAAAGCTGGAAATTTGACTAAAGTAGCCTTTGAAACTACTGATGTTTCTTCAGTCTATGACTGCTGTTGGGAATCGTGACTCACCTGAGGTCTCGTTATAGGGATCATCGCTCACAGTTTCACTTGAGCCTAATGGCACATTCACACGAGACTTTTTGATACAAAATCCTAGTCTGTTTGCTTAGAAAGTCCGATTCATTTGGGGAATTGTAAATGTACAAACAGACTGATTCTGATTTAAAAAGAAAAAAAACTCACCTACAAATGCAGGTCTAGGTCTGCTTCATGTGGACAAAAAACAGGAAGCAGACTACACAACAAAGTGCATTGTTGGTCAGCTCACGGCATTGCGGGTGAACTCAACCAAAACATGCGTGTGTGTGTAGGACAATAGGTCTCGCAGTTGGACGTGGAAGAACTCAGCAAAAGTTCTGATGGAAATATGATCTAGTCATGACAGCTAGTATCTGATGCAGCTCCATATTTTGCTCTCAGGGGAACACGTTATTTTATAGGTCCAATTCGATTCAATAAAAATGCGTGAATACAAACTTATGAATTATAAAACGCAAAGTTATGAGTTAGCTTTCCTGTGTTGAGCCATCAGTCTGTTGACTGTTTGGTTTTTCCAATATAGGGCTCATTTTGGTTGTCACTACATGAGGTTTTTTTAAGAGTTAGGAGTAGAGTTGGGTCCTGATGATGAACCCGTTTCTGTCTGATGGTTTGGGTGAGTTTGAGAAACATGTTTGTTAAGAATCCTCCACAGTTTCCCAGGTGTGCCAACATAAGGGATGGCAATGCCTTTCCTTTTCTTTATCTTGTCATCCTTTCTTCCTGTGTTGTTGGTGTCCCTCAGTCTTGTTGCATTTCAACAGTATCCAGTTCAGACAGCCACAGTCCTTATGAGCTGCCTTCAGGACGGGGCCGGCTCTACGGGTGGGAAAGGCTGGGCAGTGCCCACCCAAACACAATGCCTGCCCTCCCAATAAAAATACATGTGGACAAAAAGAACAGGTCATCCAATTAAATGGTATAAAACCTACCGGGACATATCTTCACTTCTGACTGGACTTGCTGTAGATAGCCCACCTCTGAATTGTTCATCCACTTGTGGTCATGCTTGTTGCGTCAGTCTCTTGCAGACCTCACTCCAAATAAGTTGCACCCGACTATTCTACATTTTTAACTAAATTTTCTCTTACCCCCTGTAAGCTATTTGTCCGTTTATTATGGCCGTGCTCAGCCAGGGGATAAGAGTTGTAACAATATGAATAAGAAACCTGTGGCAAGATGGTTAGGTGAAGTAAGGATTTTAATGTCCAAGGTGATAAGAAACAATTACAAAGAATGTAGGGGATTGGGGTTAGAGGTGCTGCTTAAATTAAATAACAGAAATAAAGACAGACCAAGCCACCTAATTCGGGAGATAATATAGCTTTAAAAGAAGACTACAAAACCGAACAAGGGGAAGCAGCACCGATAACTAAATATATTGCAAAAGAACTGTAAATGTACTGCTGCTAACCTGGGAGCTGTCCTGCGTTTTCTTAGTGTTGTGTGTGAACTGGTTTGTACTGTATTTTTGTGGTTTTTGTTTATTTATTTATTTATTTTTGTGTGTAGTGTAAATTGCACTGGCACATTGTAAAGAACAGTACGGACCCCAGGAAGAATAGCTTTGGCTTTGCTGGAGTTAATGGGGATCTAAATAAATCAAATCAAAAACAGGTGATTTAAGAACTTACCTAGCCCAATCCCTCCCAAAACTCTGAACACTAACATGTGAAATGAATAATACAAAGCACAACTAGACCAACTGACAAACAAAGTTAGCCTAACACCACAGACAAAAACATAAGGTTCACAACTACTCACTCTCCTAATTTACTCCTAAATAAAATACAGCAAGCAAGCAAGCAAGCTCCAAGCAAACCAGAGGGCAACCTGTTTACTGCTCAAAACAACTGCCCTCTCTGAAGGGGTTGCCGCGCCTTTTTATGGCCAGGTGACAGCAGTGACTTGAGTGCGGCAGCCAGTCAGGAGATGGGAGACTGAGGTGTGACAGTGCCAGGCCAATCCCATCCAAGTGTTGAGGCATGATGTTTTGCATGGGAGACAATGAGTAATCAGTCAAACAGGCAGCAGCTGTAACACCGTTTTGCTTTTTTAAGCCAATTGCAAAACCAAGGGCTCATCCCAGGGGCAGTAATGCACCTATTGTTGGTTGCCAACCGCCGTAAAACCAAAAGAAGAAGAAGAAGAAGAAGGGCTCATCCCTAACGAGGCCGATGCTAGCCAGTCCAGGGGTACTCAGGCTAGGGCGTTTTCAAGACACTAAACCCAATCCAGTTGACTTTATTCAACGTACATTGGATACCATGACTTTGATGAATGAAAACCATGAAAAAAATGAAAAACTGATTATGATAGACCCTACCATATGGAATGCTATAGGTAAGACACACCTACTCATTAAATTTGAATGGGTAAGTGTGTACAAACTTTTTAATGAGGTGAATATTTTTGTCATCAGGAAATGTTTTGCTTGCATTTTCCAGTTGATTTTCATCATGTCAGAGATGGTCTGGTTAGATTGTCCTACCATCACTATCATCATAGTCAAAAGCTTCTTTTGGAAAGAAACTCATTCATGTTTCACAGAAGTAATGAAACATTGCTACATTGCTAATCATTGTCCATTGTCCTCACTAGGTGCTCTTCATTTGAAATTCTCCAAAGCCACTGGACTGTGGACAGCCAGAGAAACCTGCGTCTACATCGGAAAGCTGATGGGGCCAAAGGGCAAGCAGAGGGCAGCGATATGTGTTCAGTTTTTACACCAGGAAGAGAGATTAAGCAGGTACACAGCCCCGTCTTGGTGCAACCTGACAGCCTAATCTAGCAACATTCTAATTTTGTTCCTTAATAATGCCTGTAGTTATGTGGGGAAAGATTACTTGGAGCCAAAGGGGATCCAATATCATCTAAAAGATGTGGAGAGACAGATGACAGCCCAGTACTATGTGACCCAATTTAACAAGAGCCTCTACGATAAAGACGACATGGCTCAGATCTTCTTCATTCCCTCAGAAGCACTGTTGGTGAGGCAATGTTGGCATTAATTTCAATTCAATTCAATTCAGTTTATTTATATAGCGCCAATTCACAACAGATGTCATCTCAAGGCACTTAACAAAGTGTGCATTAGATACAGAGGCAAAACACACAGGACATAAAATAGATGAAAAACATGTTTCATTTAGCTGGAGCAGAGATGGGGGATGCTGCGTTAAAATTAATAAGAGTTCATTCATAAATACTGCTTTAACTGAAGACGTAACTTTAGAGGCGGTGATGAATAAAAAAGCATACAGCTGCCATGCAATCTTTTATATGATATTAGAATCTAAAACTTACTACATCCTCCCAGGGCAGGAAATTAACAGCCACAGTGGCTGGTGGATTCAAAATTCTACCGGCCACTCAATGTTCTTACCAGCCGCCACCATTTAGCAATAATTGTTTTGCATCCTAAGTTGATTTTCTTTATTTGTCAACAGCACGGCAACATTGAAACATTCTTTACATAACACACTGAGCAGATGCTGAAAAATATATTAGTCATTATTTCACTTCAATATTTATCTGCGTCAATATTAGATTCAGAGGTTGGTTCTCCTCCCAAACCCTTCCTCACGAATCGTGCTTTAAACATAAAAACATATTGCACAAATTGCATAAAACATGCTTCAACATATTGCACCTTTTGATTTAACTAAGAATAATTTGGAACAAATCAACTCAAACTAAATGTGTAAGCAAACAGTCATACAGTCTCAAATGTTGGGCTTGTAAACATCTTAATGTTTGTAATAACTCTTCATTAAAAGTGTCTCTTTCTGCACTTTCTGGAGGCAAAATCATCAATAATGTCCTCATGATATTTGCTTCCCCACACCATGGTTGATGCTCATGATGGTTAAACCACCTAATATAAATAAGGCTGATATTTATTCAGCTCCATCAAATTGGCTGGGCTTGTTTTACTTTCATATACTTTGAATGTAGGTAATTATTTATTTTATTATTATACAATTATCATTTATTTAGCTCCATTGTTAGAATTTTTACAAGTTTTAATAATCTTATATTCTTATAAGATATCTGCAGCTATATGGGCCCCCCTTCCCGTGGACCCACCACCTGCAGGAAGGGCCATAGAGGTCGGGTGCACTGTGAGGTGGGGGGTGGCCGAGGGCGGGGACCCTGGCGGTCCGACCCCCGGCTGCAGAAGCTGGCTCTAGGGACGTGGAACTTCACCTCTCTGTCGGGGAAGGAGCCTGAGCTGGTGTGCGAGGTTGAGCGTTGCCGGCTAGATATAGTTGCACTCACCTCGACTCACAGTTTGGGCTCCGGAACCAGTGTCCTCGAGAGGGGCTGGACCTTGTTCCACTCTGGATTTGCTCCCGGTGAGAGGCGCCGAGCAGGTGTGGGCATAGCCATCTTCCCCCGGCTTGGTGCCTGTATGTTGGGTGGACGAGAGGGTAGCCTCCCTCCGCCTACGGGTGGGAGGACGAGTCCTGACTGTTGTTTGTGCTTATGCACCGAACAGCAGTTCAGAGTACCCACCTTTTTTGGAGTCCTTGGGGGGAGTGTTGGAGAACACTCCTCCAGGGAACTCCCTCATTCTGCTGGGGGACTTCAATGCTCACGTGGGCAACGACAGTGAGACCTGGAGGGGCGTGATTGGGAGGAACGGCCCCCCGATCTGAATCTGAGTGGTGGCTTGTTATTGCACTTCTGTGCTCGTCACGGATTGTCCATAATGAACACCATGTTCAGGCATAAGAGTGTCCATGTGTGCACTTGGCA
>JAPMNP010631621.1:0-10342 GCA_029874935.1 Atherina boyeri
AAAGTACCTTGTGTGTGTTTAAGTCTTGCCAAAGAGGGTTAGTCTTTAAGAAGCCACAGAAAGAAAAGAAAGGGTAAGCATAATTAGCCAGAGCTGGTTAATTCAAAGGCACGGGAGGAAAAAAAAAAAGAGGGGGGGTTATTGGGGGCGCGGGTACTCTCTCTTGGGTGTGTGGTGTATAAGCAAACATGGGGAAAACAAAGCAGAGAGGAATGTGGAGGGAGGGGGTGAGGAAGGGTAAAGAGTCGGACACTGGGGGTCATTGGAGGGGGGCACAAGAGGATAGGGGCCTCTCTCTCTCTCCTCTCAGGAAAAAAAAGAAAAAAGGAGCGAGAAGCAAACAAATTAAGTGAAGGGTATAGAATTTAAACAATTTAGTCTAGGAAGAAGAGAAGGGGACCCTGAGTGCACCACCTCTCCTTGGCCNCTCTCTCTCTCTTTTATTTCTTTCTCCATCTTCTCCACCTCACTTTTTTCCCCCTTCCTTCCAGCTAAGCTCCTGTGAAATTCCCGGCCACTCCACAATCCCCTCCGTCTAATTAAATCTCCAACATATCAGGTAAGACCCCCCAATCTCCACTCTAAATCTCTCCCTCTCGCCAGTACAGCCTCCTTCATTATTGAAGGGCTCTCTTCCCTGTTGCTTCTTTCCTGCGAAAGCTCTCAGGTTATCAGGGACACCTACAGTACGTGAACCATTAACCCTTTTGCTTCGTTCTTAAATGTGATGTTTGTGGGTGCTTTGTGTGTAAATGGGGATGAACTGAGGAGCACATGGGGCTCAGGCTAAGTAAACATTCATAACTAAGCTTTTTGATATGTGAGTTTAAGTAGAATGGCAGGCGTTGTAGAAGACACGATCTACAAGTGAGAAGCACTTTCCACCCACCAGGGATAAGATAATCTATGAAACACTGGAAAGGAGTCCAACTGTGATGGAAATGTAAGACTGTTCAACCACACCTGTGCAGACATTCACTAAGACTTCATTGCATCATCACTGTGAGGTGGAAAATTTTATGTTATTAAAAAGTTAATACTGTATATGCTACACTGTCAAAACAAGACTAAATACAGCAGTTACTTAAAATAAGGCTGTCTTAGGTTTTGTCTCAATAGCCTATTTCTTCTTCATGAAACTTTTTATTCAACCATTAGGAAAGTTTCTCAATGGATAGGGTCCTCAACTTGTCAGTCAGAGCCAACTCTTGCAAGTCACATCTGCCTGCGACCCACAGTGGCTACAGAAAATGCTATTGGAGAGTCCAAAACAGTCAACAACAAACCCATGGCTGGCCTCACAATCGCAAAATACATCTCTTATATACGTTTTTTATTCACTGATGAAGCTAGTGTGATGTTTTACTTCAGCCTAAATATAAAGTAAAATCATACAATGCCTTTCAAACCACAGACCTAATATGAATCTAATATTTTTGGCCTAGAAAAACACTGACATCATCATTACGAACAGCTAAGACTAAAATGTTGGTGTTGACAACACTTTGAAAGAGCCAGATTTTGTGGGTTGTTGTGTTAAGATGGCAAAATGTTGATACATAGATGGACGATGACAGGATAAACCAGTCTCGGGATTAAAAAATAAAAATTACGGAATGAAATGCTGTATGTGAAAATGAGGAATATATGGTTGGTATTGTTTACTACTTACAGAAATTAAGTTCTCTATTTTTCAGCAAATATTCAGGTAAATTAGGAAGGACGTCTCCTATTGTATCTTCTTTCATTATGACTATATTTTTACATGTGCAAACCTATAAAAGATAAATGAATGTAAAACAAATATGAAGGTTTTCAATAAAAACAGAAAGTGTCCAATTTTTCTCTTAATTCCCATCTTACAAGTGTATTACAGAAGACGCCAAGAATATAAATTAAATCTGAAAAAGGATACAAAGTAATAAAATACAGTGAACGACTTATCCATGTCAATTTTGCTGAGTTTTTCAGGATAAAAATGATACTTTGTGTACAGAAAGTTATGAAAAGAGACACATTTAGGCTTTGGTAGTCCATGGGCACAGACAGTTTAAAGCTATAACTGTACTCTGGTAAAGCTCACCACAGAAACATTTTCTTTTAGTTTCTAAAGCCCACTCATCCTCCATCTGCTTTTAGCAGATCATCATAACGGTTTCTGTAAATCAATCTAAAATTGTGTCAATGCTCTGGTCAGCCCTGTCATAAACACTTGCATGGCTAAACACTGTCACCTTTGGACACACATATATGGACATGCATGTACTGTAGACATGCACGCGTGCAGGCCACATACCGGGCCGAGTGCCCCGTTGGGCTGTTTAGAGTAAAAACATTCACAGGGCTGACAGAGAAAGTCGGGGAAACATTTCTTTCAATGCAAGCAGAAAAATACGAGCTGGGCCTGTTGTTATTGCACCGTCTTGGGGCGCTGCTTTGTTTGCTCAGACAACAGCAGAACCTTTAAAATGGAGGCCCCAGACTGAGCCAGAAACCAGAGCACAGCACACCACTGGAGGTGAGGAGAGAAGGTCTATCGGCCTCTACAGTTTGTGTGTTTGTAGGAGTCTTTTTGAGTGTGTGCATGTGTGTGCTCTCACTAGCAGGCATGCCATCATTGACCCCAATGATTACAGGGTCAAGGAGCAGGTTGGTGAGTGTGTGTCCATATGTGGGAGACTGTGTGTAATTGTCTTGAGTGTACATATAGGAGAATAAGCATGTGCACATGGCAGTTTGTGTGACTAAAGATCATATGGAGTTCAGTACTTCTAGTTCTTAAAGGAGCAGGTCAGCCAAATTATACAGCTAACTGCGACCAAGAATGTGTGCACATGTAACTTTAAATCATGCACCGAGCACAGTGAAAATGCTTCATAGTAATTGAGGGTTGGAAATGTATAGAATCATTCTTTTTTGTCCTATGTATTGTGGCTGGTCAGGACCTAAGGAGCACAGACCCACAAAAGAAGCCACCAACACAGCCTCCACAGAGTGTCTGTTTTAATTTCCATTTCTCCTGTCGTTCTGCAACTGCTCTCTGGCCCCCCCACCCTGTTACTCCTTCCCATGCCTATAAATGTCAGGTGAGGGCAGTTAAACTAGTTGAAAGAGATTACAAAAGCCAGAGGATTTTCCTACTCCCCCCTCTCCCTTTCCTTACTCTCTCTCTCTCTTTACTTCCCTCTGCTTCTCTGTTAACTCCCTCCAAGCCCTCTTCCTCCTCCTACTTCTCCTGACCTTGAACCCTCTTTCCTTTCCCCTGGTTTTCTCCAAACTGTCAGGCATGAGAAACATTAAGGGGAAGAAGGATGGGATGAAAGGAAAGGCATGAGCAGAGAGAAGGATGAAAAGAGATAAAAACCTCTTTTCAGGAAGCTTTTTGGAGATCACCTTCCAGAAATGGAAATAAAAACAGGTATGTCAAGCTGGGGAAAAGGATGGGGTTTACAGAGAGGGGGTAAGCAACGGAGATGCGGGTGGAATACAAAGAGATTGAGAGAGGAAAAGGATGAAGAGAGAGGCCTTCATGCATGACTGCTGTCTCAGGTAGATTCCTGTGACATACAGGTCGAGGCATGGTCTTCAAGAACTATGGACGCCACATACGTGAAACATAATAACCTGTGTAAGTGCAATCTTGTGACTTAATGTAAAAGCTTCGTCTAAGGCTTGATATTCACTCACCTGACGATAAAGTCAAACTCAGAGCCTGCGAGCATTAGGACACCTAATAAAGTGGAAAAGGCTCCGTCAAGCACCGGAGCAAACATGTGCTCCAATGCCAGCACTGCCCGCTTGTGACGATCCCCTATGGCTGTCAGGAATGCCTATAACACACAAAAACACACTTGAAATCTCATTCAAAACACTTTATTCATCATAAAAAAACAAAACTATAATCTTTAAGATTATTTACACTTTTCAAGCATTTCCTACAGTAGTATTACAGATTAGCAAGAAAGAAAAACAAAGATAAAGCAAACTGATTATCCATTTCAAATTTTTCTGTATGCCTACCAGAGCCACATGGACAGTGAACTCCACTCCGATGCCCACAGAGGCAATGAGAATGACGACAGGGACAGCACTCAGCTTGATTCCCATCAGCCCCATGAAGCCAAACAGCTCCACGGTCATAAGAGAAAGCACCAACACCTGAGGGGGAAGGACTTTCTGTTAGAGAAGAAGGTGGCTGTACTTCAAATGGAAGTTAGACAAGTAATCATACATGAAGGAAGTAAAACAGGTTGGTGTTATACAAAATTCCCCCCAAAATGCCTTTAGTGGTAAGATGATGGGGCAATAATACATGAAAGTAAAATATCTCTCAGTCTAATGGCTGTATTATGTAGTAATCATACATGTGGGTGAAATATGTGTGAACTGGAGGTGCATGAGAGTGTGAGGTGGATCCAGAACTGAGTAGGACAGGAGCTGAGAGTAAATACCATTATCAGCTGACAGGTGTCAGGTTACATGGGGCCCAAATCCTTTGAAGAGGGCTGATGTGGGCAGAGGAGGTAGTTCTAAGTGTGTGTGTTTATATAGATGTATGTGTATCCACAAGGAGTATTTGAGTGTGACACTATCTACACTTTATTCTCAAGTACATTATGGGTAATCAGATCATAAGCTGGCAGGCGCAAAGAGATTAAATTGGATCTGATCACATGATGGGCAAGTCAGGCAAAGCTTTAGGATGCATAAACTTGCATTTCTTTGTTTAAAGTCTCAAATTGGCCACAAAAATGTCAAATGAGAGCATGAACGGGATGCACACAGATCATAGCTGAAGCCCATCCTGCTTAGCTTTGGTAGAAATAACTATCAAGTGGATTGGAAACGATGTGTGTGAATATAAACACAAGTTAAAAAAAATAAATAAAATACCCTCCATCTACTTTTCAACAATGGATTTCAGGGCAAATAGCTACAAAGGCTTGATGTTGTGGGAGTGGCTGGGGTCTGGTCCTTGACGCCTCTCCATAACTGGCCTTTTGATCTTGCTAGTAAAGCCTGAAGGATGAACATATACTCCCCTCCTCCCCCGGTTTAAAGGCTCAGGTGGCCTGGCCACTGGCCGTTAAAATATATAACCCACCCAAGAGAAAAACCAGAGGGCTCTGTGTATGTGTTTCTGCATGAATTATGCACTTGCATGTTTACACGTTTATGCAATATGTGTGTGCAAGTATATACAAGCCCGAGAGCGCTACACATGTGTGTATGTAAATGGCTGCTTGCTTGTATCCTCGGAAACTCTGTGTGTGAGTGGAATAGGAGAGGACAAGAGTGGAGGATGGAAACTAATCCTGACTTTTTATAGGTTTGGAGTGGGAGCTGGTTGCTGGAACAGCTTTGTGTCCTCTCTCCATTTATTTCAGCATTGATGTCTGGGAGTGTTGGACTAGACTAAACAGACTGGCCTTAACAAAACAGCACAAGATAAACACATGGTGACTGGGGCTTCAATAACACACAGCAGCCCGTACTTTCTAAGATTCTCCCTTTAACATACATTCTGGACCACACAAAAACAGGATATAGGGCAAGGAGAGCAAGACATGTATACTTTTTAATAACTTAAAGTCATATCTCTTTTTTAAGTCAAAGAGAAGGCAAGTTTTGAAGCATAATCCATTACTTATAAAACCAGCAAGAAAAAAAGCCCCAAAGTTTAAGGATATGGTGCAGGTGTGGTTAACACTGTCACTGTTTTCAACACTTACTATAATGCCAGCTGTCCATGGGTTGAGCAGAAAAAGGGCACAGACCAGAAAGGTGCAGGCAAGCACAACACTTATGGACAGCAGAAGCCAGTGGCGCAGACTAACGTACTGTTCCCAGAACAGGAAAGGGTAGCCGTTGGGGTAGGAGGGCAGGCCTTGTCGGCTGTAGTTGTTGCAGATAGCCCGCACGCTCTCGATGGCCTCCACAAACTGTGGTGTCTCCCGTAGCCCGTTGAGGTAGAAGGGGAACTGTGCGTATTCGATGGGCTCAGCAGCAGGAACTAGATAGAAATGATAGGAGAGGAAGGGGGATTAATCCAAAATAATGATAGCAATAAACCAAAACACAGCAACTGATCTGGACTTTCACTTTGGGCCACATAGTTATGCAAAGGTAAAATTTCAGCCAATCCACCAATATTGTGCCATTCCCTCCCTGATCCAGCCTTGTTCCAGGAGAAGCTACATCTGTGGGTGTGTGTTTGTTGTGGGGGTGGGGGAGGAACATGGAACAGAGCTCCATTCACTCAAACTTCGCCGGTCTGTGGCCAAGACTGGCTAATGAGGACCTATCAGTTCCAGACACAGCAGACTGTCAGAGGTAACGTTGATTCACGGTAATTACAATGTCAGAATCACTGCCATTACCACACCCTAAACTTAGCACCACCACATAAAGCATAATGTAGATGCATAAACACGTATACCTGCCTGTCACTCTTTGGTGAAGTCATTCTTGGTGCTGACAAAAAGGGTTTTCATTCAGAAATTGTTGCTGCTCATGGCAGCATCAGAGGATTACTCAGCATCTCCACAGATACCTACCGTCATACATACTCTTTTTTTCCCCTTAAAATTTTATTTATTGACAGTGGTTTTGCTGTGTGGTATGTGCATTACACTGTAACAGTAAAGTTAAACAGTAGTTGCAAACATGGTAGGACCAATTATAATCTCAACAATAAATTCCCATTACAAGCAGTTGGCTTCTAGGGAGCATAGATCTGCTCCTGGGGACTCCCACACACCAAAGTACTTCATGCCACTTATTCAATAACACCCCCACCTCACACACACACGCACACAAACACACACACACTGACATGGACTTCTTGCTTGTTATCCAATTGTTCAACCCACCCAAGTCCAGTTTCTCTTTGTTATCCAATCATTTTCCTCCCCTGTGGAGAACCTACTGGCTTGCACCAAATCACAAGCAAAACTTAAACATGGCCATATTTTTCATTTGGCTTACAGTGTGTGATTGAGGTGAAATAATGACATTAGGGTGTGTGTATGTGTGTGTGTGTTGTTTGGGGGGGGGCACACTTGTAAGAATGTGCGTGCAATGCCATGGCTCCCATGGCGGCCAGGATTATGGCATTCACCAGAGGCAGGCAACACAGAGTTGTGTTTCGGGCCTTAGCCTTGCAACCTGAGCTCATACATGCAAACACACACACACACACACTGCACTGGTACAGTAAAGTCTATTACCTCACTTCGAGCTAAGAAGCAGACAAGGAGCAATAAGTCAGACCACAAAAGGTAAACACAACTCACATGTAGCAGCTGCCTTACCGAATCTAAGAAAAATCAAAGCTAGATTTGCAAAAGTTAAATACAACTTCTGGCTAAACACATTGGAAGTATGAGCTCTAACTTTTCTCATATTGTTGAATTTGTTGGAGTAAAAAACAGTATTACTACAATTCTCAGCCTTGTCTATGCAAGACTCCATCCTGCTCTTGATCATATGACGATTTGTGCATGTATGGTCTGCCAACTTACTGCTGAGGCGTGTCTCAGGCATGGAGTCGGTGCGGTCGTGGAGCCACTCAGGAGGGTGTGGACGGATGTTGGCCTGCGAGGCAGCATATGCTACAGGATCATTGCTAACCCACGCAGTTAGGTAAATGTAAAAAGCCCCAGGGTTGATGATCCCATCTGCATCCACAAGCCTCTGACGAGTCAGCTAAAAGAAAGCCACAAAAGAGATGTGATGACAATTAATAACACGGATAGTTAAAATCATACTGGAAATGGAAAAATGAGCAAATACAAAAATTGAGATTGAGGTAAAAAAAAAAGAAAAGAGGATTGTGGTGTTGGCAGCTGTTTAGTACGTACTGGAAATGAAAAGGTATTGTGGAATTAAGCCCTGTTTGACCATAACATTCTACAGGTGAGCTGACCACAGAAATGCTTCTTTATACACATGCATGAGTGCAAGAAAACGGAGCACCTTTCAAAAATCCAGTCAAATATTAGCCCCGCGCTCTCTCTTTCCGACCAAAGAAAAATCAACACGTCAAACACTGGTTGCCTTTCTGAAATTTCCCGTACTTCTGATCGCAGCTTCCCAGAATTATCATGCCACATTAAAACATGGAAAATGTTGAATCAGCTTCTCCCTTTACATACAGCAGATACTGACTGGCCAACCTCAGGCCTATAACAGTGACCGCCCCTGAATACATTTCTAAAGGAAGCCTCGCAGCAGAAGCTGCTGATGGCTTCAAAGCAGAGTCCACACAATTTTTAATGCGTCCGTGTGAATAAAGTTAAAACATGAAATATGATCAAATCTGGTGTTTAACTCACAGAAAAGCCAATATCTATGGTAGAAGTAATAGAGCTACAGCCTTTGTGGTTAGACTAAAGAATGGATCTAATGGTGGCAATGTTGGTCTCACTGATATTGGAACGGTCAGGCTGCATTGCTTGCAATACGTTAGTTTCTATTAGCAGAGAGCTGTAATACCTGGGATTTGTCCCTTACAGATTAAACATATGACAATCATTCCTGTCTTTTGTGCAGATTTTTTAAAGGCAATTTCAAATGGTATTGAATTTAATGGCTGTAGCCAGAATATGAATGTCTGTCTTACTCAGGACTGCTACTCTCTATGTGAAAGCGAAGTACTGCTACCTTCTGAGGAGGTAAAACCATTACTGTATTACTCCGCCACTCTCCCTTCTAGAAACCATAAATCCCTCTTCCACAGAGGCAAGGAGAGCTTTCAGGGGTGAAGCTGGACTCGTGGGGTTAGGTAGATGAGAAAAGGAGCAGTTTTTTTTGGTGGTTGGGGGGGAGTGGGGGGTGGGGGGTGGTGAGAGAAAAATTGCTTGAGTTAGTGTAATAATAAAAAAATTGGCTGGAGTCCCTGGGCGCGTCTGTGTGCAGTTAACCTGGTTGTTAACACTGAAGGAAATGCCACCCAGCAAATGGAGTAGAGCTATAAAAATAACACAACATCTGTACAAATGTTGCTCACACTTGGTTCTCCTGACCCCTATGGGTACCCAGAATGCCTGGCGCCACAAAGCCACCGGGGCCGAAAGAGAAAAGTACCCTTGATAGCATTAGCATGGCCTTTCTTTGGACTTTCAGCTTCCTTCTGTATTCAGTCACCACAACTTCACCTTTCCATTTCATTATTTGCAAACCAGACACAGAAGGAATGAATAGCCACCAGGCACAAAGATATGTTGGTTGGGACAGATTAAACTCAGATCTCTTCTGCACAGACCCATAGAGTGGCATATCAAAACAAAACATCTCGCTTTGCAATTTGCCTGGGTCAATAAAGATCTGGTCCTCATTTTGAGGCATAGAAAACAGCTACTGCAATGGCAGAACACACATTCAAATCATAAAAAAATGCACACACAGAGCTGGCTCAAAGAAACCACGTGTTTCAGCTCCCTTCAATGAAAGAGGACACAGCAGCAGCAGCGCACAGAGAGCAGGAGTTAGTATGGGAGAGTTGGAGAGGGGGAGCAAGAGCGAGTGCTGGATTCCAGAGGATCTGGATTGAATTTAACAGCGGGATACGCAACAACTGTATGTCTTCAAGCTGTCACGGGAAGCCCAGGCAGCTCTGCTGGCGGCCCCTACAACTCACGGCGAGTACACTTCCCTCACAGGCAGAGGAAGTGATGTCACTAGGCCGCACACAAGGCCTGCCTCTGTTTCCTATCAGCTATTCAAAGTGATAGGGAAGAGTAATTTCCCATCGCAATTGGAGTCTACTGGGTAAGACAAACAGTCAAAACAAACACAAAAATAAAAAAGGATGGGGAGAGCCTTTTGACTCGAGAGATGAAGAACTTAGAAATGCTCAAGGATAAACTATAAACATAAATAAATACAAGATACGGCAAAGCAGATTACATTTGATAAAAATGACCTCAGTGTTGAAAGGATATGGATTGTTTTGGTTTTAAATTTGCAAAAATAAAATCCTTGCCAAGAATTTTGTTTTTCTATGTCTTCAGTTTGTTATCTTCTGTTTTCATGTTTTCCTGCCAAAGAATGCAGCCATGCATCAATATGTGTTTTTTCTTTGGAGGTGGTACTACACCCAAAATTAAAAAAAAGTTTAAAAAAAAAACTACACTAAACATGCAATACTGTGTAGAAATTGGGTATGCTCTCCTTTCTCTGCAAATTCATCATTTCCTCTCATTTCCTTCCGTTTCTCCCCTCTACCCTATTTTATTTATCAGCATGTTGGCATCTTTCTGCTGATACATAAGAGACTTGATTTGATCTTCTGCAAATTTCCTCTCTGGACCTCCTTCTGAGATCCAAGCTGCTCGCATGG
>JAPMNP010631695.1:0-13327 GCA_029874935.1 Atherina boyeri
CCCCAAGTTAATGCAGGCAAGGGAGTTTCTACTGACCTCAGCACTAGTGGAGCAGAGAGCCCCTACCACCGCTTTGGCCCCCAGCGCACAAAGACCGGCATGTTTCTATTGTGTGTTTGTCATTAGAAATTTGCCAGCTCTCACTTTGGCTCAGTCACTGATTTCCTGTGCTGATATCGCTAACCAGCTGCCTTATCACCCCCATGTATCCACTGTTAGAGGGGAATTAAGAAGACAGAGCATTGCTATAGATGGATCCTGAGCCTGGATACACAAAAGTATGCCAAAGTTGCAGGATGTTTGGTTTTTGTTGGGTTTTTTTTTTCCCCCAGTGTTATCAGAGCCAGGCAACCTGGTGCTACAGGATATGATGTAAAAACATGATGAAAACAGATGAGGTGTTTTCTGTCTAATGAGAAGAGGTGAGGAGGCAGCTTAATGTTTGCCGTTGATAATGCTACCATCCGTTTATACAGTAAATGCACCTGTTTTGTTTGCTGCTGGGTTACTGGTGAAGTATCGGTGAAGCCTGTCAGACTTTAAGGTGATTGATGATTGATCTTGTTATGCCTATTATGCCATTAGGTTTGACTCGCAGTGCTCATGAAATTTAATTTCTGCTAATATATTAGCTTATTTATTTGGTGTGTGGGATGGGTATTACTCCTTTAATGGGGACCAAAACATTAGGGGGACCTGTTATCCTAATATGGGAAAAAAGCAGGTTCCCATAATATGAACTTTTACAATTCAAGAAAAAGGTTATGCTCATTGAAATAAGGGTCAAGGTTGGAGTAGCTGGTCAGGAAATAACTGTGAGTCAGCATGCCAGTGTGTTTTGTTTGGGGGCAGAACACTGACAGTCTCAAATAGCTCATACTGTTTGTTTTGCAAAGTTGTCACAAGGTCAGAGTATAAATAGAACTTTTTGACTGAATTAAGTAAAGCAAGGTGTGTGTGCATGTTCATGCAATGACCTCATCTGTGTCATCGGGCTGGTCTTATATCATGTGGATTGCAGGAAATTTATGTCAAAGCTATGAATAATGGCTAAACGAACATAAATTCAATAACAATGTTCTTGTTAGTTTTATATTGTGGTATATCTCTTTGGATTTTTAAATGTTGGTCATGGTGCCAAACATATAACTGTAACTTCACCTCAAAACTGTATCTTTTAATCTCAGTCCCTTCTTTATTCTTCTTCTCTTTTTCTATTAGATGAGAGGATTTGTTCTCCTCCATTCATGGTCCTTAACACGGAGTGCACTCCAGATGTGCTGGAGCAGATCAAGAGGCAAGGACTCACATTCCCCTTCAGTAAGTATCTCATAAGTCATTTTAGACCTCAATGAAACACCATTTTTGCGTAGTTTAGTCTAACATTTGAATTCTGACTTTTTGTTTGTTGACTGAAATGTCTTGACTTTATTTCCTCCTCAGTTTGCAAAACACGAGTGGCTCATGGCACCAACTCCCATGAGGTAAGAGGCCACATAGCTAATAGGTCACTCACACCCTGTACAGTTTACTTTGTCTGTGCAGAAACACTTGTCGTGTTTCAGGATTGACCGGTAACTCAAGTCCAAACAAAAAAATCAGATAAAGCGCTTTACCTTATGTATCTTTATGTTAGTTGAAATCGATACCCGTTTCAACAGGCCAAATTGTCTCCACTCCCCGAACAATAACAGCTTTGAATTAGGTTAAGATTTAACTTGTCTCAAACAGCAACTCTGACTGATGGTATGAATGTTTTTCTCCAGCCTTTACTGTCTCTTCCTGTCCACAGATGGCTATTGTCTTCAGTGAAGAGGACCTGAAAGACGTGAAGCCTCCATGCGTGATCCAGAGCTTCATCAACCACAATGCTGTGCTCTATAAGGTGTTTGTGGTGGGAGACTCCTACACTGTGGTGGAGAGACCATCCTTGAAGAACTTCCCAGCTGGACCTGCTGGTAAGGAGACAAAAACAGTCAAGTGCCGGAGTCCACCAGTCCGTCTGTACAATCTGTAGAGCTTGTCCAAATTACCCAATAAAAAGCCTCATAAAATGGCTTTATAGTCCCTGTGATTGGACCTATTCACCCTTTTAAGGAGTGCTGCAGAGGGCAATCAGTTTTATCCCGTTGGTACATGCAGCTGAAAATAAACATGGGGAGTGAGGTTTTTCTCCATAAACATGTCACAAGCTTTACCCATGATGTGATCTCCGTACAGGGATGTCCCCTGACACAGATGACTCCAGCATTTGCATGTGATACAGTAGAGTCCCTCATGCAAACCATTTTCAACATCAGTGGAGCAGCCTGCTTTGTTTAACAGTGCAGAGAGGACAGTTGCTTTCTGTCTGGAATGCTGAGTAATACAACAGGACAGCTCGGCCACTGTCAAACCAACAGAGCAGCATACATGTTCACAGGGCTTAAATGTCTGTCCTCTTCAGCCTGAAGCCTTGTATTACGTTTACTGTCTAGTAAGTGGAGGAAACGGCTGCATGGAGGGGGAGGAACTCACAAGGAGTGATGTCAGCCTTCCTTCTTGTGTTACTTTGAGCTAAACTTGAGTTTTGTCTATTCCACTGTGGGAATGAATGGCCTTATCTGCCTAACATCTCATCATCATGATCATTTATAAGCTGAGGGGGCTTATTTATTTAGACAGTGATTGAGTTTACCATCTCCATTCCTTCCTTCTCTCTGACAATCATTAATATTTATCAGTGGAGTAATGACTGAAAAAGGAGTGCAATGAATTTTGCTGTCTATTCTGCAAAGAGGAGTCTTATATATTAAGGTATTGAAATTGGTAAACAATGGCATTCATTAAGTCCTGTGGTTGCCTGTCAACACTGCGTTACTACTTGAGATTTGCTGCCACCTTCTGTCGATAACGGGAAAGGTATTTAGAAGACAGTGCAGGAAATTCTGTTAAAAAGTCTGCCTCACCTTTATGTCCTTTGTTCCTTTTTCAGACAGGAAAGCCATTTTCTTCAACAGCCACAATGTTTCCAAACCAGAATCGTCCTCGGATTTAACATCGGTATGTCTAATTGATTGTTGAATTAAATATATTGTTTTTTTACTAGTTACGTATTCAATGCAGCTTTATTATTTTGTTCCATTCAGAGAGAGAATGTAGAGGGAGTGTCTCAGCCACCAAACGATGATGTTATCAGAGAGTTGTCCAGGTCACTGCGACAGGCGCTGGGAGTGTCTCTGTTTGGCATTGACGTGATCATCAACAATCAAACAGGCCAACATGCCATCATTGACATCAATGCATTCCCTGGTACGTTCATCTTTCTCACATGACTAAAAAAAAGTTTTTGTGAAATAATGCTACTGGAGCAACTAGCTTTTTTTTTAAATTAGTATTATTATTATTGTTGTTGTTTTACTGAAACATATTAATGTTTTGTCAGTGCAGATTCTGCTTTGATATGTGGGCATTTAGATGTGAATTAGAGGAGGGTTATTGGAATAACAGCTTTGTACTGTATAGAAATAAGCTTACTGGAGCTCAAATGTATTTTAAAACTTTGGTGTTTGTAAATTATTGTTTAATAAATTAAGCAAATTAATATGCAGTTGATTCAAGTTGCTGCTGTAAAAGAAAAATTTGTGAAAAAAGTTCAGAAAGGGTGATAATGGCCTGTACTGTTTGTTGACGATGGCTCCGGCACATACGGGGATACACTTACTGCTCTGATTCAGCCAAATGCTGTTAAGATTATTGGACTGTTTCACTGTTCAGATTGGACAGCGGCCCAAAGCATACTGTGAGAGCAAACGTTTTTGATGGTGATGAAGTGGAAAATTCTAACCAAAAAACAAATAAATACAACTGCAGTGAAAGCCTAGCAAAACTGCACAAAGTCTGGATTGGAACCATTCATGGATTCCAGATGTCAAGCAGTCATTGCTTTTAAAGGATTCTTCACAAAGATATTGAAATGATCAGCCCTTGAAAAAAGAGGGTTATAGATGTAAATCCTTTCAATCTAGATGTGAATTCCCCCAAAATGAATCTGCAAGGCTTCACTTTAAAACCTTTATATAACAGCAAGACCAAACATTTTCAGACTGGGTGTTTACTAAATATTTATGCTGTTTATTCTCTGGGGCCTGTTCCACCAAAATTGTTTATAATAAATGGTCTCATTGTTAATATGCTCTGCAATGGAATGAAGTAGCTCTGCAAGCAGCCAGCGTAAACAGTTTAAGACAAATATTGTTGTCCTTTTCAGTTGTTTTACTCTCAAATATAATCCCTAAATGCTCTGTTTGCAGGTTATGAGGGTGTCCCAGAGTTTTTCAATGATCTGCTAAACCACATAAGCAGCGTACTCCAGAGCCACAACCCTGACTTTGCACCCGCCACCGAGCAGCCCAAAGGCCTGTCAGTGAGCGCCACGGTACCCAACGCCGCTCCGCCGGCCCCTGTCTGCTGCAGCAGTATGCGGGGAAAAGAGTTGCAGAGACTGGGCTGCAACTCGGCCATGTCCCCCAACTTCCAGCAGCATTGTGTCTCCACGATAGCTACCAAGGCTTCCTCCCAGTGACTAATCCCCTATCCTTCTTTGTTTGATCCCTGACAAAAAACGGATTACAGTGGTGACAGAAATAATAATAATTAAAATAATCATAGTAATTATGATGTTGATAATATATCTAATCAAAATACAAGCCTTTCCTATATAGTTACTGAAAATATTGGTGATTGGGTGTAAGCTTTTTTTCTCTCTCTCTCTGCCTTTTTGTATTTTTTTCTTTTGTCTAATGAGACTTTAACAGTACTGTAATGTGACCTTTTGGGAACTTTTGCCTAATAGCTGATTTTTTAATTTTTCTCTCTCGTGTGAGGTCTTTGTAATGAAAGGGTCCAGACGAGGTAGCTAATGGGAATGGCCTAAGGACTGGAGAAAGATGTGCCACTCAATGTGCAATGTATGACCCCGTATCTCGCACACAAACATTTACACACAGGCACATTTACACTGCGACAAATCATGCCAGTGATGTGTGTTTGTATTCTGGTCAATACCACTGATGAAGAAAAAAGATAGCTGGGTATTTGAACACTACTCCACAGATCCCTGGCTGCTGAACTGCGGTCAGCATGATGGCAGAGGATATCCTGAATCTGAACATGGATGATAGGATAGTTTTGTTTGTTTGAACAAATGTGAGCTTTTTATTTTTCTGAGTGCCATCAAATTTACTTTGCAGGAGGGACATCTTTAAAAAAAAAAAAGAAAAAGGATTATTTCAAAAGCTTAAAAAAGGATGAAAAGTGGATCTCTGTAACCATGTGACCAAGTTTTGTTTTGTTTTTGTTCTTTTTTTTTAATTGATGATTATTGCACCACGTGCAGGTTTTTAAATGTTTTTCTGTTTATGAAATGCTGGATGTTTGGTGTCCAACAAACATCTTTTGGGTTTCAGTTTGAGTCGTTCTAACAAAGGAGACGAGGATCACATTCCCCTTTTTTGTGTTTGTGGATGCTTTCTGAGAAATTCCATGATTTTGAAAAATTCCATTGGGATCTTGGGAGATTTCTCACCTCCCTTCATGGGTTTGTAGTCTCCTTAAACAGACTCCTCACGTGTCTTCACTTCTTGCATCTGTAATGTGAGCAAACCATTCTCCTGAGGCCAACCTGATGAATCAATTAATTTGGGCCTGTTATGTAGCTTGTCACGTTTAATTGATTAAAAAAAAAAACAAACAAACAAAACAATCCACTTAAATATGGATAGTGTGCGCAAGAACACCCACTTAAATTGGGTGTTGTTTTGCAATCATTTAAATATAATTGCCTAAATTCTTTAGCTTTGTCATATAGCACTTACAACAAAAATGGCTACTCTTTACCACAAGTACAGCTGGTTCATTTACTTCAAGCTCAGATCTCTGACCCGTCTTTTCTTCCAGCTGCTGTATTTGTATCACATGTTTTAAATGTGGTGGGAGGAGTTTGAGCTGTTGTTCCCAGTGTTCACTGTGAGATTTTTTTTTCTTACTCCAATTTGTTAATATCTTTGTCTTGACATCTACTGAGAGCAACTTTATTTTATTGAGATTTTATGGGGAAAATGTTTTATATAAATGACATGAAAGCAACAATGTTTTTGAACAAGTAGATATTTACTCGAGGAACGGTAAAATGCTGGGTCAGGCCATGCAGGTGGCGTTAAAGGGACAGATGAGCTTGAGGTTGCATCTAATGCGAATGAGTGCCAATATGCAGTGCATACAGATAATTGCATTCCTGTAAGTCTGCCTCTTCCTCCATTGTCCCAGAGAGTTCCTTCTAGCTAGTTGATGCTCTCCATCATTATCCAAGGGAAATCATTGTCCATTCGCTTGCCTTGTAACCATAAAAAATTGTGTCACTGATGCTGCCTCACTAGCATTTCTCTGGGACAAAAGGTAACTACATTTTGGAAATTGATCATTCAACACTGCATCATGAGATTATTTTTACAATATGATTAGTACCAACTTTGTTTTCAAAGCAACTCAAATTCACAGCAGGTTGAGGGGACTTGGGATGCTGCTTCCTCACCTGGCAATTGGGAATTGTGTGAGCGAATTTCCCTGTTTTGGTTGGAAAGATTCTCCCAATTTGTGTTCCTTACTGTGGTTCTAAAGGGGAAAATAAATGGTTAATCCTGCAGTTTATTTCTGCAACCCAGCCGGTGTCATGCTCCCAGCCTCCATCTGAATGTTCACTTCTTAGGTGTCTTGTACAGTACGTGTATATGCGCCTAGGCTTACATCTGTATGATGTTTTTGGGTTGTTTTTTTTTTAATCAGTTCTGTAATTAAGAATCCACATTTGTGACTTTTTTTTTAAATTAAAAGGGCCAATTCAACTGGGCAAAATAAACATGTGAAACCTCTGATGCCTCAATTGATACTGTATTGGTAATTGCCTGTCAAGATGTGTAAACATTACCTTGTTTATAAACTGTGTATTACCAAAACCACCAGTTAGCTCTAAACACTTTAATTTTTTTTTTATATATATATATACAAAAAGAAATTGTTTTATAAATATATGGAATGTAAAGAGAAGACTGCAAACTAGAGTGCAGCAGTTCTCCACTCAGCCTCCAGATGTTTATTGCATCACCATTCATCAGTCGCACAGTTCATAGATATGGAGACAGTAAAAATGACCAACTTTTCCAAACTATTTTAGACACTATACAACAATCATGTATTAAAAATAAAAATATATTTTCATAATCTTAGTCTTCTGTACATGTAAAAACAACGAAGAGGTATATTTACAAAAACACCACAGAAACAAGGGTACAAAAGATTTCTAATGCTTTTTTTTTTTTCCTTTCCAAGTTTTCTGCTGCAAGTGTCAATGAGTTTGTAAGTGATGTGCTGTTGGGTTTGCCAACAATCCAAGAATGGTTGAGAGACAATGCAGCTTTTCCTTGACATGTTCTGGCAACTTCTCATTCTCCTTATACCTGTAGAAGAGATACTTATAAGTTGATGTAAAGCATTTAGCATGAAGATAATTGGGCCAATGACATTCAAACACAAAAAAAGGCTGTTGTAACTAACTCATAAGTAGGAATTAATTTCAAGCTTGGCATATACCTGGTGATCCTCCCATCTGGAGATGTGTAGGTGATGCAGGAAACTCCAGCCTGAACCACCAGTTGAGACCCGTCATTGAACTGCACCCACACCTCTCCATTCGTCAGCTTCAAGTGCAAAAGCAGAAATCTTTTTAAATCTTGAACACTGTGATTAAGCCTACAACACGATACTAGGTTCCTTCATTGATTAAATTACCTGTGATGCCCATCCAACATTGGGCACAAATATCGACTTAACCACCTTTCCTGAACTCTGAACCAGGTCCTGTCGCACCGGAGAGCATTTCTTACCCAGACTGGCTGAGGTGAAATCCGACCCATCGTAGGAAATCATCTAGGAATAAATGTTTACAGATCAAATCCAATTTTTTTTTTTTATGTATCAAACCACACTGAGTCTAATGTTGGTACATGAGTACATTTCCATTTCCTGAGGGATAAATGAAGCCCTCTCCTAAATTGTCTGTTAAAATAATACTAATCCGCAGTTCCCACATTCTGAATGGCATCTGCAACTTCTGACCAATGCCCCTGCAGTGTCCCCAGCAGCATTCTGCTCTTACTTCATCCAGATTCTATCGGGAGATATTTAGATCAATCGCGCTGGCAGGGCAACGGCATTATCAGAGGCACTTTCTTACATAGTGTTGTCGTCATCGTAATCGTTTTGTGTGTCATATCTATGTTTCGGATGACAACAAAGCCTCTGAAGGCACAGAGGGATAGTACAGCAAGTAATAACTAAACACTGGTGAAATTAAGGATTTTTGTGGCAGACAAAATCTTATTTAGATGCTGAAATGCTTGTCCCGACAACTTCCATTGAATGGATATGTACGCCAGCACGATGGATCTAAATATCTCCCGATAGACTTCAAGTAACTCCAAAATTGTCCGCGTGAGCTTATGAACGCATTTCATGCTATAAATAAAGTCCATGTTAAAAATAAAGTTATTTTCCTTTAAGTGGGGCTCATTTCTGGCTTTTTATGAAAACTCTTCTCAAGTAATCTATTTGTACATACTTTAGGTCCAGACACTTACTGAAGGAGTGATTTGCGGAGGTTTTGGAGGAGAGGCTGTATCAGGAGGTACCTGCTGCGAGGTAACGGACGATAAGGACGGGGAGTCTGAGGTGGCAGGACGCCTATGAGGAAAAAAAGTTTAATAATGTGTCGCTGAAGAGAAAAATGCTTGAATTTGACTGAATTCACCCCTCACCTGCCAATAGTTATGGGGAAGAAAGGAACTTTCTTGGTGCTGCGCTGCTCCTCTGCTGTGATGGCAGCCTCCAGTGACAGACACATGTTATGGCCCTCATCTGACAGCTCCAAGTACAGCCTACTCTCTGGGCTCAAGCTGCCCAGGCCCACCTCTCCCTTCACAGTGCATGACTTCCCACTCTTCTCCACCACACGCACCAGTTCTGATGTCTTGTGAGTCTTTGCTCCTACATGATAGTTATTACATTTTAATTTACACAGAAAACCACTTCATGAGTAGTGATCACTTGTTCAATATACACCTCTGACTTACCGTCATAAAAACAAACTTCAAGGTCTGCACTGGGAGAGTTCTCCATCAGCATAACTTTAGCATATTTTGTGTAAAGAGTCACTTTAGGAGTCTTGGATTTCACAAGCTGCACAAACTTGGCGGCATATTGATACTTCTTCCAGTATTTCTCTGAGGCAGAAAAAGAAGAAAAAAAGATATAGTTCCTCATTTTCCTGCAGCTGATGTTACTGGGTGTGATGAGTGAGTCTATCCAAATACCTGGAAGATCCTCATAGCTGCAAATCAGAATATCTTCTGGAGGAGCAGGAGGGCAGTCCAGCACCGGAAAACCTTTACCATCATTCGGCTGATAAATTGTTACCTGCAACAAATGGGACTAATAAGCAACCATTTACAAGAGTAACTGTTTTAAAAGTACAGCCTGCATTATGTTGATATTTTGAAAAACATTTTATTACACTGTAACAACCTTAATCTGTCACATATGACCATTTTAACAAAGTTATGTCATGATTTTCAGAGTATAAAACGGTAGTTGTACCATTGATCCATCACATGAAATTCGTAGGACTTCTTTGACTCTTTCTTGCCCATTTTGGCTTTTTAATAACTCCATGCACACTTCACCTGTGTCCAAGATGCTCACCTGTAAAATAGACAGTAAATCAAGTTAGGCTTCCTTAAATATCCCAACTGCTCACATGCTGACCATATAATCCATAAGTAACATCTTACAACTGCATTTTTGGTTTTCTGTCTGATAGGCTTCAGTCTGGACGCACACAGAGGCGGGACAGTGTCTCTCAGGGTTTTCTTCGGCTTGTCTGTGCTGGCTTTAGCTGAAGGGAGATTTGACTCCCTGTTGTGAGGAAGGGGGAATTCAGCTCCTGGTATGTTCTCCTTGTATGAGTCAGGGCTGGAGGAAAACTGGTGGTGCAGGTGCTGCTGGCTGTGGTGAAGGTTTACACCTCTGCCCATCGGCTTGTCTGTCCAGGAATTGTGAACACCTAACGGTCCTCTGCTGCTGTGCAAGCTGCCGCCACTGCTGTCTGTAGGCCTCTGTCCGGAACCTGAGAGAAAAAATGTATAAGAAAATGTTCAATACAGCTGGATGGCCTCTTTGTCTTAGGACATATTAGAGGTCAGTTTATTAATATTTTCTTCTATCTGTTCATAAAAACATACAAACTAAACAGTGGTTCATTGGTATATGCCAATTAAGACAATTAAATTCACTATAAATCCAAAACTAAATGCAAAATTTCTCTAAATAAAAACATAAGCCAACAATCTAATCTAATGCATATTTCACACAAATTGTTAGAAATAAAAAAGGGTACATTTTACCTTCACTGTTGAGCCAATTAGATACTCCTTCCAAGTCCTGAATTTTTAATTTTGGTGGATGTGCCATCTCTGCTGCCAAATACCCAGAGCTGGAACAGAAAGTAAGGTTCGTTAATCTCAGTAAATTTGAAATATCAAGAGAAATCATGAACAGATTCTTACTTTGCGGACTGTTTGACAGGAGGAGAGGGCACCTTGCCACGCTCTGTAAATGGGTGTTGAGTGGAGGACATAGGGAAGACTGGCCGCCCTATTCCAGGCAGAGTCTCCTCTGAATGGCATCTCCCCAGTTCAGCCGGAGATGAAATTTGTCCTGGAGCAGCAGAACTGCAGCGATCTGATGAATGAGCTCTCCTCAAGAAGCGGGAATGAGGCAGGCTACTTTCTGCACCAGGATCTTCCCTGCTCCTGCCCTCTCTGTGAAATCTGCCCTGTGGATGCTGCTGATGCCACTGGTCTCCATCCTCAAACCAAGCGCTGCTGAGTTGTCGTGGAAGACTTGGAACATGTGTCATGCGATTGGGCAGAGCTGAGCCAATCATGTGCTTTGTTCGCCTGTGGAGACGGGTGCTGCTGCTGGCTGAGGTGGAGGAAGTGCAGGCTGTAGAAATGGTGGCGATCCCACTGTCTATGGACCCATCATCCCCCAGCCCCAGCTCTTTAGTCCTGACCAGCAGGCTCCGAGTCATGAATGGGTGGTCCAGCGTTGCAGAGAGGCTGGGCCGCTGGGTGGGGTCTTTTTGCAGCAACTTATGGATCAGGTCCTGAGCCTCAAGAGATACATGGGCAGGCATCTCATATTCCCCAAGGACAACTTTAGACAAAGTGTGCTTGACTGTGTCTGTGTCAAATGGAGGACGACCCATCAAAAAGGCATAGAACATGCATCCTAGTGACCAAACATCTGATTCCAGGCCGTGGGCACTGTGAGTGGCCACCTCTGGAGAGATGTAGTTGGGTGTCCCACACATGGTGAAGTGCTTTTCATTTGGAAGTTTGAGCTGAGTAGCAAGGCCAAAGTCTGCAATCTTAATGTTCATGTTGCTGGTCAGCAGGAGATTTGACAAAGTCAGATCCCGATGCAAGATGCCATGAGTATGTAAATACAGCATTCCTTTCACTATTTGATGCATGAAATGTCTCGCTGTGGAATAAAAACATTTTTTAAAAGGGTAAACAAAACATTTGGTGCAGCATGATTTATATATTTCATAGTTTTCAAATAATCAAACTTCTGTCTGACCTTCATCCTCAGAGAACGCCATCTTTTGTTCTTTAAGGTACCGACTCATCTCTCCACTGTGGCACATCTCCAACACCAAATATACATAGTTGCTGTCCTCAAAGTAGTTGTAGAGCTTTAAAATTACATAATGTATGAGTGCACAGACAAACAAAAAAGGGTAAACTTAATCAGCTGACTGACAACCGATCTTAAATTAGGAAGCTGGAACAAAACAGCAGTATTATCCCTAAAGCAACTAAACAAACATCAAGACAACCATACAGAGAGCTGGATATGCACAAGATCTGCCAACTTAGTTAGTGGTGTCTGCTTCTGACAGTGAATCCAATCCAGCATGCTGTAAAGTGTGCTTTAGTATATCTAAGTATATTTTTTAAACAATTGATTTGCATTCACACACCGGTGATAATTCAGATGGGGCTGCACACATATCAAAGAGACAACAGCCTTAGTGTAGTGCCACACAAAACCAGCTGCAGCCAGAAAACACAAATTTACCTCGAGGATTGAAGGATGTTTCAGTCGACAGTGAATCTCCACCTCGTTTGTCACTCGCTGGACCATCCCAGCTTTTTGCATTGCTTTTTTGTCAATCTACAGATGGGAACAACGGGGAGAATTATGCATCTGCCAGTCTTAGTCCATTAACGTGCTATGTGAAAGTGTACTGTTGGAAAGGGTCAATCTGTCAGAAAATAAGACGGTGAACAACTGAAACATAATTTCCAGGGTGTCAAGGGATTACAAGACACCCATGGGAGGCAACAAAGGTATAATCATACAGCAGTACCAGTGAACACTTCAACTGTCAGCCTTGGCAACAGCTTGTGTGTTGATTAAGTGTCTATAATAGAGGGTAAAGTTGCCAAGAAAAGTAGTAAATGTCCTTACCGTTTTGATAGCAACCTCCAAGCCAGTCTTGACTGATTTTGCCCGGTAAACACATGCAAAGGAGCCTTTGCCAAGGAGAGTGAGAACCTTGAAATCCTAAATATACAGAAATGAACTCATTAAGTATTAAAATAAAGAATCAATAACCTTTTCAGAGGAAAAAAAAAATCTGATAAAAACTCAATTCGCTTTTGATCCAGCTTCAGGATCATCAACACATACCTCAATCCTTAGTTCATCAGTATGAAATACATTTTTTCCCTCATCTTTGCTGAACGGAGTGTCAATAAAGATGTTTGGAAACAAATAGTGCTTAACTGGATCAAACATCATCATCTCTCTAGCCTGCGACATGTCAAATGTTAAGTAAAGTGGTCAATCCAGACACTAACATCACTTAACCCCACAGCAACAATCGTTAACTGTCAAAAAAGCCACCAACACCTGAAATGGACATATGGCCAACCAAAACCTTTAATTATCCCGGTTTTCTTCCCGCTAAGGGACGTTTGCAGCCGTTTCCAAGCAGCATGTTGTTACCAAGCTGATGCTCTGATGTCCCTAGAGAGCTTTTAACAGAGTCATGCACATATATTATAAGGAAGGTGGGCAGGCATCAGGTAAATATCAAGCTAATGATAATACCAAGCAACTACTATCCCTCCTACTACTACTACTACTACTACTACTACTACTA
>JAPMNP010631712.1:0-11113 GCA_029874935.1 Atherina boyeri
AGATAGATAGATAGATAAGTATATATGAGTATATATGTATGTTTTTATATATATATAGTCATATATATACATATATATATATGAATAAATATATACGATGAATTGAAGATGTTATATACTGTATTTATTTGAAGTTTTATTAGGACTTGAAAAATGTTCCGATAGCTGAGGCTTTTTGCCTTGGCAAAAATATAAGAATTGCGAATTGGCTGCGTTGCATTTAGTCTCATTTTGTGTCTTCGTTAATTTCATTCATGGTGGATTCACATTAAGTGACATTACGATACATTGTTGTGGCTCTCACTGTTGTTGTTCTTTCTATCACTAGGTGGCACAAGAGAAAGGATTTTGCAGACTTACTCATGCATGCGCAGCATAGATATAATGAAAGAAACACACAAATGATAAACTCAAAATCAAAACTCACAAATGCATGAAGAACAGGAATTACCCCACCTGGCTCCATCATCTTTCCACCTTCAGAAACAGACATGTTTCTTCTTTTAAGCCTTCACGTTGACAACATTTTTAACTGTATTTGTTCCATTTCTCCTGTTTTATGCCTCCAGGTGGGTAAGATCAATCTGTTGGCAGCTCAGCGCAGGGAGCAGCACATTTTGCTGATGGTGCTGTTCATGGTGTCCTGCTACATGTTGTGTTGGATGCCCTATGGCATCATGGCACTTATAGCCACCTTCGGTAGGACAGGACTGGTCACTCCCATGGCTAGTGTGGTGCCCTCCATCCTGGCCAAGTTCAGCACGGTTGTCAACCCGGTTATCTACATTTTCTTCAACAACCAGGTGAAATTTAAGAACAGAGTACTAACTAAGTTAAATGTATCCTTTATCTACAAAGCTTTGCAGCCAGATTTAGTTTTGCTTAAATGATCGGTGTTGACTGTAAATCATCAAATCCTTGGATTAACAACCCTTTCATTTTGTATTCATTTTGCAAGTTTTATAGATGCTTTGTGGCCTTCTTGAAGTGCAGCAGGGAGCCACACACTGTTCAAGAAGAAGAGCACCCAACCCCAAGAACACAAATGTCAGATGCCTTCAGGGTTCAAAGACAGGCCTCCCTCAGCTCTTCACAACCCCAGGTTGTCAGCAGCACCAGAAACACTGCCCTCTGCAGCCGACACAACGACCGGCACATTCTGTTTGTCCGCTACACTCCGTAAAATGTTCATATTTTTCTCTTGTACAGAATCAAAAGTGTAACTAAAACACATTTACATTTCTCTCAACACCCTGCCATTGCTTTAGAATAATCTAAACTTTTAAGGTTTGAATGTAAAGTCAATGCTTTGAGATCAAGCCTCTGCTTGTCAGTGTTGGTCTTCCATTGACCATGGTGCTTAAAAGTTTGAGAACACTTTCTATATCTCAGTATAAATATTACAATGTAAAGCTGAAGCAGCTATTTTATTTAGTACATTTATCAATTGAAGCATTTAGAGTTGAAAGGTTACTGCTTTATGAAGAGGTCATAACAGACTTTCAATCTATTGACTCTTTCCACTCAGTTATTTCATATTGACTAAATACCCAAAATAAATATTCACCATGTATACTATTTGTTGGAACACTATTTTTGCCCCAACTGTTTCAATAAGCTTCTTTATATAGCTTTATGACTTTTAAGCACTTGTGTGTACAAATCTAATTGCATACATATTGAATTGATACTCTGAAAACAAAGGAAGAATGTATTAACTACACTTTTTAAGTGTTAGTTTATGTTTCGTGTTATTTCAATAAATTTAATTCCACCCAAACTGTCTCTCCTTTTTTTTCTCCTGTTATATGCTCATTTACAGCATCAACACGAAACACTGATAACTGTTTCAACTGCAGCAATTCTGGTTCACAAATGGCCTCAACGGTGTGAAATGAAATCAAGTTAATTGATGGTTTGTTATTTATGTTTAGTTTATTCTGAATTAAAAAGGCACAAAGGTATCCCACATTAAAAAAATATTTCCTGTGTTGTATGTTTTCTATCCATAAGGGAAAGCTGTGAGCTGCTGAAAAATATTATATTTGGTGGCTGCACTTCTATATATCAACACTGAATATATATTAAAACTGCTGGATGACATTTTCTTTCTTCTTTTTTTTTTGTGCATTACTGATGTTCTTTATCCTATTTATTATCTTTTAGGACTTACTCTAAGAATCCTTTGAAAATCAGAATTGTAGCTTTCACTCAGTAACACTATCTGTGCCCTTTTTTATTTAGATAGTATAGTTACAGATTTAGTTTGCTTTATTGCTCAAACCATTGGCAGTATAATATAAAACAAAGCAAAAAAAAAAAAACAAAGCAGTAAAATGAACTCACTTAAAATCAAATGTGTCAGCATGAAAGTGTTGTTTTGACCAATTGCTTTTGTTGCCCTTTTTTATATTTCAAGCCATTCAAATTAAAATGTGGATGTTTTGTAGCAACACATTTTACCTAATACTATCATAAACAAGAAGAGTAAAGAGTACACACAACAACCATTAATAAACAATTAAATACATTTAAAAGAGCTAAAAAAATTCATGTTAAATTTTAGTTTATGTAAATAACACGGTAGTGAGATACATGTGAACAATGAGTTTAATGGGAGACCGTCTCGGGTAAACTGAACACTGCTAACTCCACAACCTCGCGAAAGCAAAAACCATCATGCGATGACAGCATAGTTGCATTATGCTTGTCTGGAACACTTTGAGTGGCAGGGAAATTGCACCACATGAGAAATGTTTCACTTTTGTCTGACTGTAAAATGTGGGTCTCTAAAACCATTAATGGTCTCACTCCAAATGATTCAGCCACCACATCCAAGTAAATTGCTTATTTATGGCAACCATCAAAGATTAATAAACTGTGTGTGTGTGTGAACCTTAACTGTGTAAACTAAAATCAATTCAACAACCTATTATTCAACAGTTACTCTGATTAGGAGTTTGGTTAATGTGTTTGGTATATATGAATAAATAAAACCATAAAATACAGTGTTGTGTTGTTCATTACACTGATCATTTTATTGAATGTTCTTTGCAACAATGGATGTCATATATGTAAAAAAAATCATATATAAATTAAACATCAAAATGGTAAAAATTGTCAAAAAATACAATAAACTCTCAAGATAAAGCATTGTATGCTCTGTGTAATGTTTTATATTTCAAATATTAAAATGACAGTATGTGTCCTTTTAGTCAATTAACAGTTTTTGTAGAGCTACTTTTACAGTGTAACAAAATGTAACCATGCAGTTTATGGCTCTTTGTAATATATATCTGCTCAAAGGGAAGTTTGAGGTATTTCACACAACGCACACATGTGCAAAAAAGCCCTAACCCTCAAAAAATTTAAGGGCACAGAACTTCCAGGAAGTAGAGACAGACAAACTCAGTTGCTGAAGAAAGCGTATGCTCAAAAGCGCATGGGATGTTACAGACGTCAGCCCTATCTAGGTTTCACTGCTCTTCTCTACCATGATCAGGACTGACCAGACCAGCTTGGCTCCACCGCCACTGCCTCCACGACTGGGCAGGACCCACCCGATCCTCATCCCAGCTCAGCTTCCACCACCGGGCCACAAGAACAAGCCTCTAATCCACTTTTTGGCTTGTGTAGTGATGCTGCACTTAATGCTCTCTGTTGGAGGATTCATCTATCTGTTCCACAAAGACAAAACACTTTTATCTGTAAGTAGTTTATGTAAAGTTTTTTACTTAATTACTCACTGATTACTTAAAGTTAATTAAGGAAACATTAATTATTTATCTTAGAAATCAGTTTTCAATGCTTTAAAATCTATACTATATTACAAATGTAGTGTTGGATGTTAATTTATTTAAGTTGTTTGCGGGCTGGATTATATTGAGCAATCTATATAGATCTATTTATAACCCTGCTTATTCACACATTTTGCTGTACACAAAAAAATCACACTTAAAACCTGGATACAGGAAATGCTCAAAAACCATGTGATTATCACACTTTAACTGTCTTTCAGCAAGACTAGCATGCAAGCAATGATGCATAAATACATTCAGCTGTAAATATTATACACATATATAAAGCATTATAATAAAAATCAGTATTCATATTTCTGATGAACTTCTTTTCTTTTTAATCCACACAGGACAATACTCCATCAGCTGAAGGAAGAGGTACATACATTTCTCTGATTAAGTTCACACATTAAGTTCTTCAGAGAAAACCCAATTGCATCAATGTGTCTGACGTGTGTTTTCATCTCTAGTTGGAGACCCCCCAACAAAACACCAGGAAGCATCCTCTTTGGCTCTGGCACGCATGGTAATTGAGCAGCGATCTCACAAAGAGATAGAAGATAAATCATGTAAGAAACTGAAAAGAATGACTTTTCACTTTTAAAAAAAATTACCAAAAAGTGTGTTTAAATGTTCAGAATATTCTTAATTTTTTTCTTTGCTGAAAAAACTCTTCTTCTTTCTCTCCAGCTGGTTATCTCCAGTGGGAAAAGAAACAGTCAGTTCTTAAAAACATCAATTCCTACGAAAACAGCTGGCTGACTATTCTCGAGCCGGGTGATTACTATGTGTACTCCAGGGTGACTTTCTCCAAAGGCAACGCTAAGCTCCCACTGGCCAGCAGGGTCATGCTGAGGAAGTCGGAGAATGGAGATGAGAAGGTCGTGATGAAGGCCTACTGCAGCCTGAACAGCAACAACTTCTCAAGCAGCAGCAAATCAGTGTTGGATCCTCACATGTGCACAGCCGCACAGATGGAGCTGCTCACACTGGAGAAAGGAAACCAACTCAGTGTTTGGGTTCAAGACCTCTCGCTTGTGGACTATGAAGAAGGTGCAACAACGTTTGGGATGTATAAACTGTAGGACTCCTGTGTGAGAACAAGCATGGACGTGAGAGTGGCTCAAGACTGGGAACTCCTGGAGTGCACAGATCTGGATTTATATCTAATCAAGAGAACGCTCTTAACACTTAGACTGGGACAAAAAATAGTTTGTGGATTTAAAAGACAAAACCCACACCCCAAAACTATAATTTATTAAATCACGTGAAGATTTTTTTTCTATTATTTCTGTTCTGTATTTATTGATGCAAACTGACTTGTAAGACTGAATGAATGAATGAAAGAACGGACATGGATTTTTTAAAATATTTAATCTAAACTATTTAAACCCTCCTCAGTGTTTCTTTTATCATGTATCAAGTTATAAAATGGGTACATTCAGATTTTTTTTAGCATTTCTTTATGAAAAAATTATCTAGGAAGAAGAAACAAGTTTCATTAGTAATCCTCCAAGGGATACTCAGTAAATCAAACCAATATCATTTGCTGTAACGACCTGCTATCTCTTGCATTCTAGCTCAGCATTTACCACTATGGTTTTAAATTTCTAGGACACAAAACCACATAGCAAAAAATGACTTCACAAGAAGCCAAATGAAACCTTTATAGGGAAGCAACCATGATTAAAAACTACTTTTATTTTTTTAAGAGTAGTTTTTAGTGTAACATTAGGCTTAAACACTCTACTTGATGAGTAATATAAAAACACTATCACCCTCCAACCCAACAGCAGTGAAATATAGTACAGTGCAAGTTTAACCTAGCACCTAAAACAAGCACTTCACATGGTGGAGTATAAAAGCATGGAAAGTGTGAACCTCTTTGGAGGTGTGTAGATGCAGAGGCAGTGCTCTTTAACAGGATGTCATCTATGCTACTCATTCCTTCCATCCTGTAAGGGGTTTATTGATACCAAACCTGAGCAACGTACAAATTCCTGCACTGCACATGAGTTGAATGGGGTGTGGAAAAGCCTGCCTTTGTGGATTTCCACGTAGAATGAGGGAATACAGTTTTCCATTTCTCATGTGGTAAAAAACCTATATCAAAACCTTAACACCATTTTTTGTATTAAACTTTTAATAAAAGAACAATCATACCAAACACAAAGTACAAGGTGTCTAGAAAAAAAGAAAATAAAACAGAAAAAGCAATACTTGCAACAACAATAATTGCATAGAACAACCTTTTTAAAAACAAATAAAACACACAGTGGTCGGGAGATAAAATCTTGAATGAACTGGGGTTCATCTCTTCCCACTAGTAAGTGCTCAGAGGCTATGGGGAATTTCAGATTACAGTGTGTGGTGCTTAATGGCATGAAAACCGTTTTCACAGAAAAACAAAGACGTTAATCTCAGAAACAAACACGAGGCGTGACTGAGACACACAACTGTACAGGAATTGGCAGGAACGCTAAGGAGTCTGCCTGCTGAACAGGTGCCCTGAAAGAATTTTAAATGAAACATGAGCTCTAGTAGCACAGCACACATTAACCTTACAGAAGTGCCATTGAGCATAACAGAGCATATGCAGATGAACCATTGTTACACAATGCACTGCAGTTCTTGTGCAGAAGTGCATGCTAAAGACAGCACTGTCCATGCAGGGACTGTTAATATATGCTATAATTTGGATAATTTGTGAACATGAAAATTAAGAAATTGGGATTTTGCATGTTACTAAAAAAAATCATTATCATTATCAAGAGACTTGATTAAATAAAAGGCAAATGAGTAGCCAGACTGTGTGGTGGCTGAGTCACAAAGTCTGGCCCTTTTTTGGATACTAAACTGGGTTTATGCATTCATTATTATTATCATCATCATTATTATTGCTATTCTCCAGATCTGACCAACTAGTGGCTTAGCCAGAGGTCAGTCAGTAAAGCAGTCATTTATTGCGCTTCCAAAACATCCGCTGCTTCTCTTTGCAGGGCAGCAAGACTAGATAAGAGTGTTGTCAGTGCACAAGCTCAACCTCATGAGGAAATGTACCGCTGTGGCTCCTCTGAAAGGAGCCGTCTCTTAAATGGCATGCAAAGCCCTGCTGGTTTTTAGACTCTAAACATACATATCATTACAACAAATAACCTCTGACAATTTGAATATAATTTACACATACAGTCCCATTTGGGCTTAAGCTCTCTTATTGACCCCTTTGGGAGGCACTTAAACATTCAAGCATCACACCGATATATAACCCCCCGTCTTATTATTTCTTCAGCTTGACTCCATCAGTTTCGTGGGAATCAACCAAAAGAAAATATCTCAATTCTCAAAGCAGACTCATTACTTAAGCTGCTTTTCCTCTTTTAAGATTGGAGCAAAAAGTTTGTAAGTTTATGCTTCCCTTAACCAAAACAGGAAGATTCTTTTCTGCTGTTACACATCAGTGTTATCAGATTAAATTGCCAGAGAAACATGAAGGCAGCAGAGCTAAATCTATAAGGCTAATACCACATTTATATGCTTGGGTTACAATAAATAAAACATTTTTAATTATTATTATTTCAAAATAAAGCAAGGCTATATATTCAATATGTTAAAATTATTCTTGAATATATTTTAGTATGAAGAGTAAAGGTTACCTCTTTGTCGTTATTTGTGTATTTCAGTAATAATAAGTGGTACAGAGCTAAGACTTTCCTATTCTAATAAACAGATGCATCCCTGATAGCTTTGGAGTCTATATTCAAATATAATTAGATTAATCACATTTCTGATGCAGAAGTCATACTGTAGAAACACTGTACATTCATGCAGTTTTTAAATAAACAGTCAGCATTTGGAAATTTAATTTAAGATGAGGAGCTCACCTTTTTGAATTGCTTAAATGGCAACAAAAAGTCTGGGCATATGTGATTTGAATGTCTAAAGAAGGGGAAAAAAAAGATAACCATATCACAACAGGTCCATCTTCCCCATTGGAAAGCTCTATAACAAACAAAAAATTATTTAAACAGAAGATAATCAGTCCATGTTGTAAAAGAAGTGCATGCAAGACAACACGTTGGACTTAATGGCTTTGTACTCCTTTTCTGTTTCCAAATGAGGCAAAAGAAACCATGGAGAGCTTGTTTAGTCCTTTTCCAAAAGTATTCCATTTGCTGGGTTGAGCTCACAGTGCAAATTACTGTGAGACATCATGTTGGAACATCTTGGTTTAAGCTGCTTCGGGAGGATGTAGACTCGTCTAGTGAGACTGATCAGGAAGACGGATCAGATTTCATCATAATGTCAAATCAAGCTCCAGAACTAGAAGCAGAGAAGCTCCAAGTATTATCAAAAAAGAGGGCTGAAATGTGAAGACGCAACATAGATACGCAAATGCACACACACAAACCCCTGCCCCTTGCCAAGCCTGCTCAAACGAATTTAGCCTTAGAAGCACAGCCATGAGAGGGTGAAGATGGTTGACTGGATGCATTTAGTGGCTGCTGTCCTCCCAAGCACAGTCATTCTTCTGCTTGGTCAGTTTTCGGACTAATCTCTCCAGCTCTTTGCGAGACTTCTGCTCCTCCTCCAGAAACTGCTTCATCCATCTATTTTCCTGCAAAATATTTCAGCATTGAATGTTTTGTTAAGATAAGATACACCTTTATTGTCCCACAATGGGACAAAAATTCCCCAATTTCTCAGTGTTGAGTGACCGTAGAGTCTGCTCGAACATAGCAAATGTTAAACAACAATATATCATCATCACAGTCTGGCATCTACCGTATGCTGGCTGATGGAAACAAGTCATGCCAAACAGCAAACAACCGTTACATCAACATTAAATTTACTTTTAACCTTTTGATATGAATAATTACATAATTTCATGTAGATAAAAGATTGATATAACCATTGGGTCGTCTGTGACCCCTGCAGTTCCTCTCGTGTTGCCAGTGGTCTTAACTGAAATATGCTCTACAGGTTGATCGGTGTGACCTGGAACAGCTGTGGATCCAGGAAGTGTTATGATTACTTAAAGGCTGTTTTACATGCGCTGTAATTTTAGCCGTTCACTGGCACATCTAAAGTTTCTGGCTATGATGTAATAGCTGATGTGTGCAGGCTTTACCCGATGATGATATCTGCTGAACAGTAGCAGGCTGCAACTTTAAAAAGCAACACATATTCTAAGGTCAGATTCACACATGTTGGTTTGAGGTGGCATCAACAGTCACAAACCCCTTTCACTTTGAATTAGGTGACATGTGTTGTCAAATTTAAGTCTGGGTCTATAGCTTCACTTTCAAAGCATGCAGTGTTTGCCAATGTTCAGGCTTGTTTTGATTTTCACACACCATTGTCAAACTGATAAGAATGTTACTCCTTGTTACATTCCTATTGGCTAATTATAAGACATGGGTTGTAGCAGCAGATGCACTTCAAGATGATTATCCAAAATTTCTGATACTTTGGCTATCTTTGGCCACAAAACCATAGCAACCATGGTCTTTGAACCTCTGCCACTGAACTATGCAAGATTGCCATTTTTAGCAACAATGGGATTCTCATCATGATTCTTTCAGTCGATTGTCTTTCATCAGGGACAGTGGAGAATTACACGGGTGGAACAGGGCTTACACTCTGCTTTAAATCTTATTTCTCTCTGCTCTCCTCCACAAACACTCTACCACTTTGGTTTTTTTGTGTTAGTTTAGTTTAACTGATCTGACCAATTTCCACACACTGACGTAAACATTTGATTATGACACATAATTGGGTCTAATTTTGGAGTGGTAAATTATTCTTTGTCAGCTCTTAAAAATGTCTCTCCCCTTTTATCGTGGCCATTTGAGCAAGTGAGTTATTTACAGTAGTGCAAGCCTAAGTAAATTAATCTATGCATTTTCCCCATAAGTCGTCATGGTATCATTTGCTGAATTCACTCATCAGTCTTGAGGTATACTCAGTTTTTTCATGTAGCTTGGTCTAAATGAGACCATAATCCACAAAATGAACATCGGTCTATTTAGTAAGAAGTGGGTTTTTCGGATACTGACCAAGAGCTCAGTAGTAAAGTGTTTATTCACATAGCAACTCATATTCCAAATGAGGTCATTTTTTTCAGAAACTTCTATCCAAAATGCTATATGAAAACACACTCTCTAATACTGAGTCTTTGTACAAGGTCAGTGTTTCAAAATGAGCTTGTTATCCAGTGCTGGCATAGGCAATTGATTCAATTCTCCTCTGCCAAGTCTAAATACAGTCACTAGTGGCTCCAAAACAACCAAGACGGTGATGAACAAATGTGATACTTAAGTCAACAAAATGATAGTCAGTGAACATAGTCTGTCTAGCTGTACTCTCTTAATTTTGCTGATTGGCTGTGTGAATCATTGCCTATAAAACCTCAAAATATGACTTTGCAGGGTTTTCTACAGGTTTTAACAAGGTACATTTAAGACTTTTAAAGATATTTTTAAGACCACTTAGAACAGAATTGAATACCCATTTCTCAGCCACACTGGCAAAAATGAATGACTCCTCAAATTTAAGAGAATACATTTGTTTCATCAGCAGTGACTGCTTATTACACTGAACTGGGTGTGTATGTATAGTGCAAGGGTTTGCTTCACTTAAACTGCTTGTTCACAAAGACATACAGAGATGTGCTTCGTTGATTGCTCATTCGACAACAAAACCTTAATCCCAATCGTTCCCAGTTTGTTGTTCTTTTTGCAAAAGGTGCATCAAACTTCAAATGGTTCCTCCACTCATGTCAACCAGGACAAGAATGACCCTTTGTCCAGCCATGAATTATCAAATTGGCATTTAGCCATTTTACTCAAGAATCCACAAAATTCTCAAATCACTGTAAGGTTGCTTTCTTTCGCGAATAAACAAAGGTTTCATTTGTGCATTGGGTTAAATATCCCCCAATCATTTCTCCCCGAAAAGTCAGCAATAATTTTTTTCCAAACTTCAATATCATGGCTGGGTTGGAACAGGAGGAAATTAGTTTATTTTTGCACAAAAAGCAAATGCCTCCAGCATGGCTAAAACTGAAGTGCATTTTTGTTTATTTTTTTCCTTAAAATGTGCAACTGATCCAGGGGCTCTAACTCTAGCTTTGGACAAGGAGGAGGTCATCTCTGTGATGTAATTTCACCTCATAACCATGGCAAAAACCGGAGTGACTCGCCCAAAAAACAGCAATAACCACCATTTGGTAAACCCATCAACATGATCCCAGTCAATGTTTTGAGGCTAGAATTTACCATTTTCCTTGAAATCAGTTGTTGACATAGCCACAACTC
>JAPMNP010631753.1:0-10549 GCA_029874935.1 Atherina boyeri
ATCCCAGGCTCAGGGCTTATTTAAATATGATTTGCGTATTTAAGTGGGGGCGTGGACAGGGAGGGATCAGCTACTCAAACATGTGCGCTCAATTTCACGTTGATTGGGATGTCCAAAGGAAATGTACTTGGATTCACTACTACGCACGGATTAGTACATCTGAATTTTTTTGTGCATATGACGTTTTCGGGATTTGACCGTACGCCAGGTTCTAGTGGGAAATCCACGCAAGTCTTAGTACATGAAGCCCCTGGGCTGTACACTGCCTCCCACTGGCCGGCCGAGGCGCCCGATGGGGTGGGGAGGATCCGGCTGGAATAACGTGATCCTTCCACACGGTACGTCCAGCTGGGTGGAAAGAAGGGCCTGCTCACTCATCAGGCTAAGAAGGAAGCTTGAGCTTCAGTGCAGGGCCCTCCCGGGGTCGGCAGAGGGAGAGCAATGCCCAGAACTGTACATAGGTAGGAACACCGGGNAAAATGTGGGATAAAAATATATTGGGAAAAAAAAAAAAGCGCACGTGTGGTACTTATGTCTGATAACACGATGCAGCAGCATGGTGAAGAAGTTTCAGCAAATCATTGTAGAAAAGCGTAGAATAACGAGTCTACCCGCCCCTCCCTGCACCTGCCAGTGTGTCGGGGTCGCTGGCATATGTGTGACTTTTCATATCTTGCGACGAGGCCTGTGTTGAAAAAAATCGATTTTCCAATTCTGAATAGATTTTTATATTAATTTGTCATTGAATTCACACATAAAACACCATTTAGACTCAACAAACATCTGGGGAAAAAATCTTTTTTTCAAAAAACACACACAGCAAAATGTCGAAGATCGAATCGAATAATGATAATTGACTCAAGATCTTGAGAATTGGAATCGGAATCAAATCGATTCTTAAAATTTTAATCGATGATCGATACCCAGCACTACTTGCAACAGTGAACGCTGTAGCCTACTCCTGGCGCAAACAGTCAACAACAAAAGATAGAAAATGTGGAAATGTAAGTTTTCAGACTCGTGGATGGTGAGGCCTGATTTTAAACAATGACTGAAGCCTGTCGCTGAGAACAAGAGGTTTAGTGTTCATACTGCAAACAGATTAGTGCAGCCTCGATTGGAAGCAACCAAGCGGCAAACTCCGATGGTGAAAAGTGAAACCTAAGCGGGGGTCGGGGGTTGTACTCATAAAATTTCTTCAAGGTTGGCAGGTCTGATACAGGGTCAATAATTATAATAGTAATCGACTCCCTACAGTAATGGATGACATGATTTAATCAGTGTTGTCAAGGCTTTTTGATACATGGCGGCTACCGTTGTTGCAATATGTGTTGGAAATGGTGACGTACAAGAGTGCATTATTAGTTTTTATTCAATACATGAATTCAACGTTAGATGGCAGTAATTCTTACACAATGTCCCTTTAAGTAACGCATCTTCTTTTATTTAAAAAAACTCTTACAAAAAGTCAAATATGATTCCAGTTCCTACCTCACAATTCTATGCTAGAGGAGGTGGGACACTCTAAGATTGGATGTAAACAATGGGATGAACAATATTGTCTCTTGTTCTTTGGACTCTGAGTTTAAAACTGACACACAAACACTAACAAGTGTAGTTCTCATATTTACCTCCGTAAAAACTTTGTGCCGTGTGTGACTTCACGTCTTCCTCTGTGTGCATGCAGGTCACTTCAGGGCCATAGACTGTTCACACTGGAGTCTGATGGCTGTTGCATTCAGTTACTATGTAAACAACCACACAAAACAAATCGTATGCCAGACAACAAAACAAAAGCAGAATTGAGTATTAAGACCTGTGGTGTAAACGTAGTTTCAAGTTTTATTATGAGAGGTGGAACAGAAAATGAAGCTGCTGTGGAATCAAGTATGTCACTCTTCCTAAATGGTTACAGTGGTTCTATGAAATCAGGACAATGAATTGGCCTGGCCTAAATCCAGCATATCTTAAAAGCATCACTAAAACCTTTTACAGCAGAGTTCAGAAAAACATGTTGACAAATTGGTCAGATGCTGTGATGGTCATTTATTCACTGGGCTGTCATAACGTTAAACATTTTCAGTTATTATGAGGCATTTCCAAGGAAGCTACTCACTGGCTGTCCGCTAATAGAGATGGTTTGTGCTGCTATCTGTGTTGATCATCCCACATTTGTTGCTGTTGCTATCAGCTGTCATCATTTGTCAGTGGGGTGACTCATCTCATATTTATGCCAAATGCTGTTTCTGTCAGTCCCTGGCACTGCAGCCAGCATGGAAATGCATTTTGTGCTATTGGAAAATTAATGGTATTACTGTAATCAGAAGAAATCATGCACTTAGTGGAGATAATCAATTTGTGCTGTACAGAATGGATTTGTTAAAATGTTAGTTGTACATTCATTCTGCAAAACCATTTGAGAACTTTAATTTTAAGCTGTAAATTTTATATTAGCTTGGATAAAAGGAGATGTATTATTATACCCTTTATTCACAAGCTAACGCAAATAGCTGAGTTGTTAATTAAATGTCTGTGACATTCTTTGGTCAAATTAACACAATTAACTCCTTTTTCTTCCATTTATTCACACATGATCTGTTCAAGTAGGTTATATCTTTACTCCACTACTCTCTTTCTCAGGTTCTGCCGGATACTCATAAAACCATTGGAGCACATCATTATGGTATATGAGAGTGTTCAATGAATAGTCGTAAGCTCAAACTACTTTCTAACCTGAAAAAAATGCCTGAATGGCATTTTTTGTCATTCTGAAATACTCACATTTCCCTCGTCTGCAGTTTGACCACGGACAGTTGGTATAGTTGTGCAGTGAGCTGGCCTAAGTAAGTTGTTAAGATTTGATCTGCAAAAAATTAATTGTTGTTTGCTTGTTAATAACTCTATTCTTAAGAACTCATGTCCATCTCATATAAGCTCCATAAACTCTGGACTTTCCTATCATGTCATATCTCTTGTGTTTAAGCAGACAGCATGACTGCTTTTTATATGGCCAATATTTTTACAATGTTTGTTCACATAAAGGTTACCAGTGCAACTTGGGAATTGACAGTTCTTACTTTTGACTGGTAATTTAACTCCACATAGATTTTCTTATCAGTATACAAAACATAAAAAAGTACTTGTAGAACATCATGAGTCCATTGATTGTTTCAGCTACGTGAGCCAGAGTTGTGTTTTTTAAAAACTTGAGTTGATTGCGACTTCAGATCTCCAAATATGTGCTCATTAGTCCAGAAAAGGAATTTCTCCTTAATATGTCCTTTTTTAAATCCTTTGAAAACCTGCACAGAGCTTGCAGCCAATGTCAGATGATATCCTAAAATTCACCATTTAGGTGGGCGAGCATCTAAAATCAACTTGATGCCGAGATGATTTGTTTAATTTTACAATGAGGCCTCTTCTGCCCTTAACATTTCAGAGGCTGCTATGAATCCCCATCTGATGTGGTGGGCAGATTAGCTTTTTAGCTGCTGAGCACTGCTTTCTCGCTCCCCTCAGATTATTGTTGTGGTGCATATTTTCTGAAACGAAAACTCTGATAATGATCTCTGACTAACCCTGTGTAGAAAGATACAACATGAGGGTAGCGAGCGCTGCATGAAAAGGGCAAGCAGAGAAAAGGATTGGGTGGGTGCAGAGGAGGGGTGGGAGTGTCAGTAGATTTTTGAATCACTAATGCGTTTGCTTGTGCACGCTTGTGTGTGCAATGAGCTAGAGATGCACATGAAAGTTGCATGGTTCTTCCTGTGGTGCACACATGCACCCACTGCTTTTGACTCAGGCTCTGAGTCTTATTATGTTTCATATTCTGTCATATGCAGTATGCATAGGTACTAAACTTTGCTTTGCTCAGGAAATTGCAAAAAATATTTTTGATCTGTTTACCTATTGTACATCCGCACTGCATCAAAAGATAGATATTCTGTTGTCTGACATTTGGTGTTTTGGGGTAATTTAAAGCCTTAGTTGATCAGGCTTACTTTGCTGCATCATGTAGATAGTTGATTAATAGGATCACAATCTCTGGGATTTAGAGGATTTGTTGAATCTTTAGTTCAGGCTAGGCTTGGAGAGGCTGCGACTGCTGGAAATGTTGTTGCTCTAAATTGTTACAGCTCCAGGATCCAACAGTTCCCGACTGAACATGTAATTACTGCTAATTCATTTAACCTGGTAATGTTGTGGTTGTTGTTATACTCTTAATAAAACAGTCACTAATTGGGCTGCTGGGGTTCCAAAGTACCTAAAATATGTAATTAAATACATGAAAGAAGTGCTGACGGCACCATTATGAATTAAAATTCCCTATTTTATCAGGCCATATCACTTTAATTTTTCATTACCTTTAAGGGCAGATCATTATTTGACAAATGAAAAGAAAAACAAAAGCATGTCAATCTATGCAACAAGCTGTAGTTGCTTGACCAATTTGCATCCACAGATAGAAGACAAAGTTTGCACACTAGAAATAAGCTCCCATAAGCTTTTATCAAATTTCTACCTCATGGTAATTTAATAAAGACTTCGAAGAGCTTATTTCTAGTTGTTTTTTTTTTGTTTGTTTTTTTAAGTCAGCAGTTGATTGTGTAAAGCTTGAAAATTATTTAATTTACAGTAGTTTCACAACTTGAAAATAGAACAACGCTTAGAAGTTTTACTAGTTTAAATGTGTCTATGTTCCTTGTTTGTCATTAATCTTTCCATCTTGTTTTTCTTTAGGCCAACTTTGCTACGAGAACAACACTATCAGTATCTCAAGAAGGGCTTGCGTCACCTATCGGACGCTTACGAGGTACAGTACCTGCCCAGTTTAAAAGGAACAAATGAATTACCCGCTTTTGGATGTGTTTTCTTGCAAGCCAAGTTCCTACTTGCATTCATTTAGAACAAGTGCTGGTCAGTAACAAGATGCAGAAGAAATTCTTCTATATTTTTGGGTAAATCACCTCTTTTTCTGTGTGCACTACTGCCAATATTACACCTGAAGAAAGAAAATAATTTTGTGGAATGTGTTTCTGTTTTGCCTCTCCTCTGACTTGTTTTCACTCATCGCTGCCTCGTACTGACCGATCTCACTACCTCATTTATTGTTGTAATTGTACACCTGATGCCCATTTCATCCTGAATGTGTGTGTGTTTGTATGTGTAGTGTCTGGATGCAAGCAGACCATGGCTTTGCTTCTGGATTCTTCACAGTTTGGAGTTACTAGAGGAGCCAATTCCTGCAGCTGTTTCCTCAGAGTGAGTACCTCACAAACACACGCACACACACTGACTCACAATGTGAAAACTAGGAGCTGAACATCTTCAATAAAGCCTGTTTTTTTGCCAGACACAATTTATTTTATTCAATTGAATTAAATGTTAATAGACGATTGTTCAGGTTCTTGTTTTTCTGGTGTGCAATGCAGGCCAGCCCTGCATGGACTTTTGTCCAACTGACAAATATTTTCCAAAATGTGTAAAGAGAGAAACAAAACAAAATCCTGAAATCAAACAATGCAAAATAAAGCCAAAAAAGGAATAGAATTAAATGCCACAAGAAATATTACTGTATAAATATTACATCCCTGGGGGAATCTTTTTAGGGAAATCCTATAATTTATTTGTGTATTTATTTATTGTTTATAATTTAACCTTTTGAAGTTTGCACTAAGAAATAGCAGGAGAAAAATGTTTCTTTGCATTTCTTTTTTCCTTTAAACAATAATCAGAAGAATAAAATGTAGCTAAACTGTAACAGATCAAATGGTTGAGAACAGTTAATAAAACAGTACGATAGTGACATTGTCACAACTTGAAACAGAAATGGGTTGAAAACAACACTTACTTTATCTTACATTCCCAAACCAAGTGGTGGCTCAGGCAGGTTTATTTCCACAATTTTTAAAAATAAAATTCATTAAAGCCACCTTTTAATGGTTAATTTCATTTGTGAATAGAATATTTAATTGTTGAATAATTAGAATACTTTATATTTTGTTCCTTGTCTACTTGGAAAAAGTGTGCTACAACGCATGTCCTGTATTTTTTATTCTAATTTCCAACCTACAGTACATTTCAATGAGAAAATGCAATTCAATCAAATGTGACCCAGACATATCAAAGGAGTAGCTGTGATTAGAGCTGGTTGAATTCTAAACTCTAAAAAAGACAACTTTAATGTTCTCTTCATGATGGAGCTCTATATGAAGGAAAAAACATAAGTCATTTTTATCCAAGAGTGCTGCTTGATTTTCCAACACTAATAATGCTTTTGTTGTTAATCAGTTCTTGACCTGAGTTAATTTTAATTTTCCTCTGTAATGAACCTTTCACAGCCGTTTATGATGTTAGAGGCAGCACGGTGAGGGGCTGTATTGAATTATTATGCCTGGTAATTGATAATGACAGCATACTGCTGTGTTATTATTTTTTTTTTTAACATTTACGCACATCAAAAGTCTCATTCAGTTATTAACACCAAAAATGTCATCTGATTAAATTACTGCCCTTACGAAAGTAACACTTTGCAAAGCACGTATTGAGAAGCAATGCTAGGCTGCCGGCCCACGCTCTGATTATTACTGTGAGGTGCGCCAGCACCACCGGCTGGCACGGCACTGCGCCAGCGTGACGCTCTCGTGCTCGCGTACACAAGCACACAGGCTCCGTTCAAGGATTTCTAACAATGCAACCTTGTAACAGATTGGTCGCTTTGTCCCATGACTGTTCTCAGGTCAGTACTGGCACCGGACTGGGTGGGCAAAGTTAAACTAGGCTTCCCTTCCAACTCATTTGGCTGCAGGCAAAGTTACAGTTTTGTGATTCTTCTCTTCATGGCAGAGGATGACAGGACGTTGGTGCTCAGAGGCTTAAAAGAAGAGAAATAGCTGAAACTCTCCTGTGTGACAAGTCAGCTAAAGTAGAACACCCTGCTGTGTTTCTGAGAAGAGGAACGAGCCCAGCTGACTTCATTTATGCAAAATGATACTATGAGATGCAGTATGTAGATTCATCATGCACTTTTGGAAATCAGCCAATTTCCATATTCAGCCCATACTCCTCACAGCTACCTCTCTTGTTTGTCCAAAACCAAACATGGTCCTAAACACCAGCTGACTCGTGGGTCTTTGTTATGACCCCCCCCCCCCCCCTTATCTTAGAATAAACTAAACAAAACACCAATAACATGTGAGCAGAGCTGCAGGATTTATTGACTCACGTCACTAATGATTGGGGCATTGATTAAGAAAAGAAAGCATGCTTGTGTTTTGATACTCCTGTCTTGCAATAAGTGAATATCTGTAATCAAATAAATAAATACACTTTAACCTTTAAATCTCCTCTTTCCAGTGTGTGTCAGTTTTTGGCTAGATGTCAAAGACCGACAGGGGGATTTGCTGGAGGGCCGGGGCAGCACGCCCACCTCGCACCCACCTATGCTGCTGTCAACGCCCTCTGCATCATCGGCACAGAGGAGGCCTACAATGTTATAGATAGGTACTGTCATCATCACACAAGCACGTTACATAACCAAATGGTGTTAAAAGTTATATTAGTTCTGCGGAGAAGGCAGACTTACATATTCACTTTGTCATATATGGGTTGTTTGCCTAGAGTTTAAGGTAAATTTCCTTTTAAAATGCCACAAATTGTAACATCAGATCAATTAGACATTCACTGTTGTCATTTGCAAGTCTTGTTATTTTTGCCCCATTATTAAAACCTCCTGCCCAATGCATGGTGCTGCGGACAGCTCTGATCCATTAAGATGTGGACCGTGATGGATGATGGACAAGGATTAGACATGTTTGTGCTGCTTGAATTCTTTATAATGTTCCTCAAAACATTCCTACACAATTATTTCAGTGTGACAGGGAGTATTATCTTCCTGAAAGAGTTATCAAGCGTTATCAGGGAATATTGACACTCTGAATTGGGTTTGTGTGGGCTTGAGCAATAATTAGGTGGTTATATGTGTTCAAGCAAGATCCAGATGAATGCCAGGACTCTGGCTTGCCAGCTTTCCAAGTCATCATGCAGCCAGTTCTTCCCTCACACACAGCTGTCCACGTCATGTAAGGGAAAACATGACTCATCAGACCAGATCACTTGCATAGGATGGGTTCTATCATGCTGGACAGTGGTCAGCCGTTGCACTTCATATGCTTTTGGCTGTGATTCTCAGGGCAACCAGATCCAAACCAATATAGGATTAAAGTATAATTGTGTGGGACACAAAACTATATCGAGACAGGTTAAAGCTTTGCTATACTACATAATGAAAATAGATCAAATAAACTAGGCTTATCTGTAACTATGGCTGCTGTGTTTATCTACAAAGAGTGACTTGCACTGATTGCATGCCACAACCAGCTTGTTGTTGTCTAATCTGTCTGGTAATCATCTTTGAGTTTCAGCTGGAATGCATCCATAGTTATGCACTTTTTTTTTTTAGCTACACATTTCTTGTGAGACTGTACTGAGTCACTTCACATCAAATTAGTGTTCTGCATAGATAAGAAATAACCGTGTCCAAAAAACTTCAAGTCAGTTTCCCCAGTTGTTAGTTGTAACTCATTTTCCTTTTTTTGATGTAATTTCCAGGATATTCTGCCAAAATATGTATAGTTTATAATGTTTCTAAATTCCTCCCACTGGGTGTTGCTAAGCAGCAAAAATGGTGACAAATTTTCCATCATTTGACCCACATGTGTGCAGTTTGGCACTAAATTCAGTCCCTATGATGGGAGCTTTTGGATATGAGCCTAATGTTAGAGGCATGCATAATGCAGTGTTGCCTTTTGGAAAATGAAGTAGATCAAAATGCAGAGCATTACCTTAGTTTTTTGAGATTAGAGATGACGCCCAAAGTGGGACACCTGGTCACAAGTGATGCAGTATGTGTTCTGAGACCTTTGTAGGGATGCCAGTTTTCAGCTCAGATCAACACAACCAGCCCTCTCTCCCTTTAAAGTCCCACTCCGATAATTTTTTGAGCTATTTTAAATCATTCTCAGTGGCTTTTAAATTATGATTATGCAGTTTTTAGCTCAAATCACAAAACATGTGCTATTTTCCAGAACTTTGTTTCTGCAGAGCCGCAGTAGCTCATTAGCAGTTTGCCTCTGCGTTGTGGGCGGAGCCAGCGCTGCGGTAAATTATGAAAGCTAATATCAGTATCTCTCTTAGCACTACAACCCACTACAGCACATTGGTGTTGATCCGCCATCGTCTTCTCTACTCCTCAGAACCTGAGCGGAGTGGGGCAAAAACGCAATTTTGAGCTTAATAGTCTAGAGATATGTCCTCTAGCTTTAGAAAAATGCCACAAGAACATATTAACAACACGAAAAAACTTGATTTTCATTGGAGTGGGTCTTTAAGGCTTAGAACAGTTGTCCTTCCTTAAATATTAGCCACAATCCTGTTTTTAGAGATATTCTGAGACAATATCATACGTATCAAACTGTCAGTGGTCTTAATGTTGTGGCTGATCAATACTGCCTCACATTTCAAAGCTTGAATACAGTTAACATTCATGATTACTGGTAATGTCTTGAAATCCCTTTTACTGTGTTGTTTTCTGCATTGCTTTGCCATAATAACTGCACCATTTTTACAGTCATAGGGGAGCACTGCAGGCAGATAGTGTAAATGTTATTTAACCTAATGAGAGCATTGATTACATGTTTTTTTGTTTATTAGTCCACATTTTCTCTGCATGACTAACAGTATTAAAGTACTTCCATTCATGTTTCATTACATGGAAGCAGATTTAAAGAGGAACTTCTGATTTTGCGTTGGTGCTCAATTGAATTTAAAGTAGTAAACACGGCTTCACATTTTCTTTTTTTCACCAAGCCTTTTATCCCCCCCCCCGTTCCCCCCTGTGCCAACCTTCTCCAGGGAGAAGCTGTTAGATTTCCTATGGTCAGTGAAGCAGCCAGATGGCTCCTTTGTGATGCACGTTGGAGGGGAGGTGGATGTCAGGTGAGAGCCCAGAATATAAATCTATCTCCTTCTCTGCTTGTATTCTTTCCACCATTATTTTTTCCCTTCCTTCCAGGATTACATTTTATTTTGTGTGTGATACTCAGAAATGTCCATGCAGGAGCAAATTACATTTTAACAACCTTTTTATTAATTTATAATGTTTGTTAAAGCCAAATTTGCATACTTAATGTTTTCATAAGTAGAAATTATTGTTTTTATTTACTCCTTGCTTTGTTTTGTTTTTTTTAATGCTTTTTTGGTGTTGATTTAAAAAAAAAAAAAAGAAAAGAAAAAATTGCACTTGGGTTAAGTAAAAGTAAGTTTATTCTGTTTGAGTTACTGTGACCATGTTTGTTTCTGTTTGAATCTGGTCAGCGAGTCTCAATAAGTTGCCTTTAACTGCCATCCTCTGTTTCAACAAAGAACCTCCAGAGCCAAACTTACTTGGTAACTCTCAGAGGTACTTTTTATCTGTAGCCAACCAATTATAATTGAAGTTTATTGATTTTTATTTATTTTTTAAATTATGTATTATTCAGGCTTTGTTCCA
>JAPMNP010631754.1:0-11633 GCA_029874935.1 Atherina boyeri
TTTAGTAGATTACATGGATTAATGAATATTTAAGTACAAGTAAAAGTACAGACTTGAAAATCTACTCATAAAAGTAAGTAAAGTATCCCAAAAAACTACTTAATTACAGTAATCTGAGTATTTGCAATGAATTACTTCCACTTCTGCTAATACCCTTTTGGGCTACATGAGCTGCATGTTATATATGCCCGAAACACTTTCAGTTTGTTATTGAACTTTTTTCTCCTCTCTCTCTATTTTCAGTTTATTTCAAAGTGTGGATTTATTTTACTGAGTTGCAGTAATTTCACGTTACTTTTCAGTTGTTATAGCCTATCTCCACGGTAATTTTGTATATATGTATCCTAATCAACAGATCTTTTATTTGTAATTGTGCTGAACTTTGGTGTCACATCTGTCTCTCTTAATAATTGGAAAGTGTTTCATTATCAGTGGATGGTTTATGCTGTTGTTTTCAGTTTGTGTGATCTTGCAGTGCTGTGAAATATCCTCAATTGTTTTTTTTCTTTTGTATGTCTTACAAATCATTAAACATAGGCTATTTTTGCTGCTGTTTTGTGCACAAGATTGCAGTTTTTGCAAATCTCTTTTGAAGTCTCTTCACATCTTGTTGCAATTCTNCTTCACATCTTGTTGTAATTCTATTTGTAGCCTATGAAGGTTTTTTTTTTTTGCTTGTCATTTTGTTTCACTGATTTTAATCTTCTTGTAATATTATTAGCTGGATTATTTTATTTTCTGCGGTGTTATGAAATGTTTATTTGACTTTCAACAACAACAAAACACTTCTATTCGCCATCAGTAAGTAACACATTAATTATTTTCTATCTTATGCTAATTTTCTACTTTGTATAGCGTACATGTTCATTTCTACTGTCTTGTGTTTTTCACTTAGCCTACATGTTTGCTCTTATCTTATTTTATACACTTCTTTATCTTTTCTGTAAAGCAAAAACTATGATTTTGTTTATCTTTACCCAGTTGGCAATCTATTTTTGCCCTATAGATTATGAAGCAAAGCACCAAAGACATTGGCCCAGACATGTTTTCATGCATCTAATTTATTCATGTATTTATTTACCCTGTGTACCAGGAACTCTTGGTGTTACCATGGTTACAATTAGAAGCTTCTTACAGTACTACTAAACCACCAACAGGGGGCGCAGCTTCTTAAATATTTCTACGAGAAACCATTCAAAGCATCACTCAGATAGTAAAGGGGCAGATCCGAGGACCAGATACGGGCGACGGTGGGGCTCTTTAACTCACACCTCTCGGGTTTTTCTGCGACTCCTCACTCCCCTTGCATCCACACCTCCTGAAAATCATGGTGGCTAAAAACAAAAAACAGACCGGGAAGACTCCAGCAACCCAGAGTGACCGCGACAGGAGCCCTTTAGTTTCGCCCCATGGCAAAAGTAACATTAGGCGACCAGGCAGGGAAGGCAAGGCTTCCCACGGCTCGCATCCAAACGGGCTTTCGGCAATTGGGCACAGGTTTGGGCTAACTCACTCTTCGGTTGCAACGCTGGGACTCACTCTTTTCCTCGGTAAGTCTGAAGTGTTAGCTCGCTAGCTTCCTGCTGAACCATAAGCTAACCAGTGCTAAAACTGGAACCTTGGTAGCATTAGCGTTTGTGCTAAATTAACTTATCTCGGTTATTCATCACATGGCTAACATTAGCTAACCTAACGCTAGCTCTTTAACGGTTGCTACCTAATTTTGCAATCCATGGAATTCTTAAATCCCCTTAATTTCCCCCCTCTGGTTTATGTGGCATATTGGTTTGACACGTGTTAACAGGTATTCAGTAAAGTTCACGCTTGGGTTCTTTGTAAATGCACATTAGTTCCCTACCCCTCCGGTTTAACTGTTGTTTGTGACACTACGGTTTCTAACCTGCTTGAGTCTTGCTGAAACATAATCTTCAGCAGCAGTGAAAGTTTCTGCTTTCTGTCCACAGCTGGTCTGACTGGATATCTGCACTGGTGAGACTACCATCAACATTTCCAAGTTATACACGTTTTTATGTTTTGTCGTTTTGAAATGAATAATAAATGTTGCTTGCTCGTCGTTTACATTTTTCTCATCTTCTGATTAGGTCTCATCTCTCACAGCTTTTTGAAAATGACAGACACTTTTCACATCTGTCTACCCTGGAGAAGGAAATGGCTTTTCGAACGGAAATGGTAATGTTATTGTTTATTTGTTTTAAATTATATATATTGCCAGGCTTATGTGCAAGACTCTTGAGCAACCACTGACTTATTTTCATAATCCAGCACAAACAAGATATAGGTGTAATTATCCATTAAACCACATGCACAGATAAATGGAATCATAGTACAAAGACAAAGATTGTACAACAAGTTTGTAAGTCACTGTTTGGTATGAGCACCCTTTAAGGGTGCCCCTTTTTTTTTATCCTTATAAAGTACTTTCCAAAGCTCTTCTTTGGATGTTTTTGCCTTTTTTTTTCTGTTCTCTATCCAGATGATCCCACACTGCTTCAATATTGCTTTGTAAGAGCTGTTGCCACTGGTTTTAAGCCCAGTTCTCGTGTCATTTTGTACACCATTTCCTTTTCTCCCTGTTTCCCTTTTTTCACAAAGGCTTCTTGACAGCCACCCCTCCATGGGTTTCAATTTCTGATGAGGCTTCTCCCATCAGCAGACAGATACACTGTAGGGTCAAATGCATCTCTCAGATCTTGTGTGAGGTCTTACTTGTTTTTTTTTTCTCCCTCATTTCTTAAGGACATCACTTTTCTCTATCTGTCTCTATCTTAACTATGGATGTCCATTAGTCCTTATAGTAGCAATAACTAATCTTCCGGGGGTCAACACTTTCAAGTAGTTCATCTGCTGTAGATGTTTTTTTATGCTCAGCACTTCTTTTGTTTCCTCTGATGTTGTTTTATTTTATTATTCATGAGAACACAACACACCATGGCAAGAATTGCCTCTTTGCATGTAAATGTCCATAGAGAAACTTTGAAAGCCTGGACAACAAATGCTCAAGACCACTTCAAAAGATTACAGGGAAGTCTGGCTTATTGAAGGCAAAATATAAATGAAAAGTAATGGGGGGTGGCTCAAGACCTTTGCACAAAACGGTTACACTGCAATATTCAGAGATTCAGTTTGTTTTCACAATAGGGTACCAACGAAACCTCACGTCTTTGTCCAAATTATGCCAGTTGGTTATTAAATGCATGTTGGCTTTCAATCCACTTATCATCTTTTCAAAGGCTGTGGCTGTGTTTTATGGAAATTTGTCATTGTTTGTTGGATGATTTGGAGCCTTCACTTGTCATTCATAATCTTAGATCATTAAAGGTGGAGATGAACCATAGAGGCATGATGCATTAACAAAAAACAAACAAAAGAACAGAAATTGACACATCTTTTTCAGATAGTTCTAAAGTAAATTGTAGTTGAACATAGCTATTTGTGATTATGGCTGTAAGTTAAGGTTGTTCCTCTCATGCTGCAGAATGAATTTGTGGCAGATCGGTTTGGCCTCTTTGGTGTTAAGATAGAAATAGTCCTCTATTTGTTCCACATTGGGGAAATTCCAGTTGTTACAACAGCAAGTGCAAAAAAGGTTAAAGATGTGAACAGCATGTAGACATTAATATTTAGTAATATCAGTAATGGTAATAGTAATGATGATGGAATAAAATAAGTTTTTATGTTTTTTACTGATTGAATCTAGAATTTAGAAATCTGAAGTATCTAAAACATTTAATGTGCACGGTGGGTGGCAGTTTAAGGGTTTGTCGTCATCAATCAGATAGAAAATAAAATCAACTCAAAACAAACGTCAGATATGATTTTCAGGTATTTCTTTTTCTATGCAATTCTGCTTGAGATTATTTGAGTTTTACAAGGTTAATCAGTAAAAAAAAGATCAATTCAATACTGTTGTCTGACTATTATGACAGGCTTTTTTTTTTTACACAATGTAGATCAAAGAATTGTTTAGTTATTATGAAAATAAACAGGTGAATGGCCATGAAAAATAATCAGTAATGTTCAGACCTCATTTTAATTGGTTGGTATTTCGCTTTGAGGAAGGATGCAATATCATGTGTTGGGTGAGGGACATAAATAGATTTTAAGCTGCATGATCAGAATTTGCACTGCCTGGTATTATCCTACAACACATGATGAAGACAAAGCAGACTTTGCTCTGTCCAAACACACAGTTTCTGTTTGACATGCAAACAAGATTCAGAAAGCAAAGCTGAGAGAAAAAGTGATCTCTAACCTGTATGAACACCAGTTTCACCAAGTTTCACATTGGACTTTTCTTATTTCTGTGTTATATTTTCTATTTCTCCATTGTTTTTGTCATCACCATTGGACCTGCCCTGGGGTAAAATGAACAGGTGTTTTAAAGTAGAGTGTACCATCACTGCATCTGAGGAAAAGCTGTTGATGTGCTAGTGATGACGGTAAAGGTGAAGATCTGATCATTTGTTCTCCCCTGCTGTGTGTTACCAAATGGGCTGTGAGCTGTTGCCATCTGCTGAGCCTGCCCAACACATTTCTTCTGACTGACTTAAAGTACATGTTGTAGACTTATATTTAGTATCCTTCTGCTGCTTCTGTCTCCCTTTTCTGTCCAGGGTTTATACTATTCTTACTACAAGACCATTATTGAGGCTCCTTCTTTCCTGGGCGGCCTCCACATGATCATGAATGATCGACTGACAGAGTATCCCCTGGTTATTAACACATTGAAGAGGTTCAATCTATATCCAGAGGTAATTTAATTGTTTTTGCTGTGTTTTCATTGTTGTAGTACTGCCCATTTTACTGCAAACACTTAACATTTCTGCTATTAGACTGATAAAATCAAGCTAAACTGATAATAATATCAGTGTTTAAGTTTAAATCTTACACACTAGAGGTTACAAAAGTAAACAATCTTTGCTCAGAAGTCCAACATTTTGATAAAAGTAGAAGATCTGATTCAGGATCTTAAATCATGTGCTTAATCTATAGAATGAAAATGGACCATTTAAAGAGCAAATTTCACCAACTATTTCAGTGTTGACTGATCTTCAAATCATAATTTGATGAATACATTTCTGACATTATTCAGTAAGAATCGCTTACATCCTCTTAACAGCTCACTTGAATAAGGCCATAGATAATGAGGAGTAACACTTGAGGAGTCTCGAGTGCTGTTTGGGCCACTTTCATCTCTCTCTCTGATTACTGAATCTTCTCTTTGTGGACATGACATTTGGGTGTTTTTCTTGTCTGTTTCATTATGTTATACTGTATCTACAGGATCAATTTTGATATGTATCGTGGATGAGCTCTGGTTTCAAGGTTGAATTGGGTGTCACATGTGGGCTTAGACCCTAACATTTAATTCACATCAACTGAAAGTAAAATCACCCTGGTCTTCGCATCAGTCAGAATCATATGCAAAACGTATAACTATAGAATATTTAAGTGTTAACTCTCCCATTTTTCTATCAATTCTAACAATGTTGCCATTAAATAAGATGATGAATCAGTTCAATTCAACTAGAACGGATTTATGCTATTTACAAAGGCTGAAATTTTGAAATCCCCCATTTAGATTAACAGAAATAATTGAAAAGATGGACAAGAACGACAACTGTGCTCAATCGTGCAACATCATCCCTGCATGCTGGATGGAAAAAAATCTCACTTCCATAGCAATACACAAAGTGGAAATGGTAGAAAAGATCATTCTGTAAAAAAAAGCACAATGAAATTCATGACTTTCTACAAATTTTATACATGACATCATACAGTATAAATATGAGAAAACCTTTTCATCGGGTCCTAGATTAGCTGATCTGAGGAAAATTAGCTGATCTTCACTGGACAGTCTGTTTTCTAACTATTTCACTACATTTGCATTTTTGTCGGCACACGGCTAAAACCCGTAGATATACAATTAAAAAGCAAGGTACTGAGGTGATCTCCAAGTTGAATCTCGAAGCCAAAAACTGATTATAACAAAGTGTTCTTTGGTGCTTTAGAGGTTAACCATTGGGAATCAGTCAATAAATAAGAATACTTATAGATTTACTGCTTTATTTGCAGCAATTATAGGGAATTGTGTCTTTGTGTGTCTGTAGTTCAGGATATCTCAAGTTAAGTGCCCAAGGTGCCAAAGCAACTAAACAGAAAGGTCCTTTGAAATGTTGTGTTTGAACAGCCATTTCACCGCCAGTCTTTGTCTCTTCCCTACAGGTGGTCTTGGCCAGCTGGTACCGCGTGTACACTGGTGTAATGGGCTATTTTGGGATTCCCACAAAGATGTGCTGGTCTATCAACAGGGGAGAGGGACTCTCTCCTGTGGACAGCTGTGAAGGTAAAGTCCGTTGCCATGGAACACCAGCCTGAACTGCGCACACTGATTTGCAAATGTTTACACATACACACACTGCCTAGAAAGTTTCAATGCAATGATCGGAAACTACACATTCCAGCAGTTAAAACACTCCTGGATCCCCAAATCATATTTATTGATTATTGAATAGTGCAAAATGTCACATGTCATCAAAGCAAAAAACCATTTTGTTTCAACAAATGATTAAAGATGAAGAAAAAAACGTTTTCAATAAAACATTATGTAAAGGAGCTTAATGTTTTGTCTTTACTTCCCAAAATGTGTTTCTTTTTAAAGACACACTCTGTAACTTTTCAGTTTTAAAAGTATGCCTTTCTGACTCGTTTTGGTGACACACAGACATTCATTTGGCACATTTCCGGAGCGGTCTTTCCGAGCGATGTCCTGATGCTGAAAAACCGCGCTACACAACTTCTTCATCCGGGACGCCGCCTGGCATTGCAGCCTTAACCCTCGTGGGCCCTTAGTGGGTCAAAAAGACCCGCGTCCTGCGATGCGTTTTTGGACCCCGGTACGAGCAGGTCCGGGATCCCCAGTATCGGCCACGAGCCTGGCCCCTGCCCCTACCCCTGCCTCTTCCCCGACCCCGGACCGGGTCCCGGACCTGCTCGCAGCTCGTACCGGGGTCCCAAAACGCATCGCAGGACGTGGGTCTTTTTGACCCACTAAGGGCCCACGAGGGTTAAGGCACTAAGTCACACCCTAGCCAAATGATATAAACACAGGGGCGGATTTGGGACTCGCACCAAAGACAACAATATTGGAAGAAGCAAGGAAAAGAAAGACACAAAGAAAGTGATAGAGCGACAGAAAGACAAGGGTCAACATGGGTCTGGCGTTTACTTGCTGAGAGCTCAAAGAAAGAAAGGGATGCAAAACAAATGCAGAATCAGTGATTGCTCACAGGAAATACTCATGGTGGCGGCTTATTCATCACTATAACTTCAGCACAGATTGAAAAGTAAATTATAATTATATTACTCACAGATTATGCTTCAGTTATCCATCTACTCTGAGAGACTGTCCCAGCGGCCGCAGCCTATGTCCAACCAGTCTTGACAGTGGCTGTGAACACTGAACATGGTAGCATGTTTTATGAGCCATTCTGAAAGATGCAGCAATGTGTATTTGAAAGCAGTAGCAGCCAGTGTACAGGCCTTCTGACAGTGAATGCGACCGCTATTGGAGAGGTTGCAGATACTCCGAGAGCGGTCACCTCCACAGCCACAAAATTATCTCAACGTGACTCTGCTTCTGGTGGTTTATCTTCCGGCTGCCTCAGGTGTATGGATATCAATAGTGTCTAGACGAAGATTTGATTTTACGACAGTGGCGTTGCATCTCAAGGTTTAAGGGAGCGATGAAGTTCAGTAGTATACCTTTAGATAAGCGATATCAGTCATATTATCGAAGAAAGGCTTTAAAAAATTCACTTAAGCTTAAACAAGCTCTTTGTTTCAGTTATACATTTAATCAGATAATCATGGGATTTTCAGCATTCAAGCCACTAAAAAAGTGATTTCAGATCAGGAAATACAGCTCATAAGTCACTGATGACATTCAACACAAAGAAATGCTAATTGAAGCATGTACAAGACAGCAAGAGGGATATAATTTCTATCACAGCACCCCCGAGCATAAGAAATGTGTTCAGATTTATTGCACACAAACACTTTTTAATTTGTCTGCAGGAATGTTTCCTTGACGGGTAAATCTACTGAGATTAAACACAAGAACTGTTGTCAGCTCTCCTCAGTGAAGCTGCAATCTCTTGTTTCTGTCAGTCTCATTAGCGGAAGCACCCTGGGGTCATTGTACACAGGCTGTTTTCACAGTGTTTATATAAACCTGATGTAAGCCGCCCTGCATTTCCTCTAACAACCAGCTTGTTCATTATTTTTGTAAGATTTGAAATGACACATTAGAAAACTTTGAGCCTGCTTTACACTTTTAGAAAAGAGCTGTTGCTGAAACAAGATGTTGTTGCTGTTCTTTGACTTAAAACATTATGCTGATAATGTGGCTTCTAATGACGTCTACATACCTCAGAGTGCCCAGAGGCCATGTTGGTCTCTGCTATGTGAACGACTTAAACTGAGCTAGAAGGGCAGCTGTTGTCATATCAGTTCTACTCACCTGTTTGTTGAAGTCCATTTGTTGTCACAAAACTCCCTCAGTTAGATTTCTGTCATTAAGGGTCCTTTTCCTTTTGAATAACCACTGATGTCATCTTTTATATTAAAGTTTGTTTATTTTCAGATCTTCCGATGCAGATCTGATTATACTCTTGCTTAATAAACTTGCCTCATGGTCTCGCTATATTGTTTGTCTTCTCAGCCAATCATCTCTCCAAACATCTCTGATCTATTTGGTCTGTCCATGAAAATGGTTCTCCTGAGGACTTTTTAACACGTATAGTATAATATCAGGGATTGGTGTTTTAGTTAAGTGACAGTTGAAAATAAAAAGCTTGAACTGAGCTTGTAGCAGTAGGTCATGCATGTTTCATTCTCATTGGAAAAGCAGAGCTGAGGAAAGAAATTACCTGTTTTATGGGCTATTTTTGCATTGACCTAACTTGCTCATCTGTAGCGCCCCAGATAATGGTTCTCACAAAATGTAAGCAGTACATCTCAGAGGAGACTTGTGCTCACCGTCTCCAGACTGTTAAACAAATGCAAACTCATTCAGCACCATAACCACTCTGCACTCAATTATTACACCTTGTAGTTGCTCTTAACAGAAGCGGAGCAGAGCTTTTCTGTTGTATGTATTAAAACAAAACAAAACAAAACAAAAAAACATTAATTAATCCTTACATTTACCATTAAATATTAAAAAAAATTTCTGTTGTAATTAATCAATTATCAGAACCACAGTTTGACTATATTTCAGTTAATTGGTGTGATCAGTAAAGTCTAAAGACGTTAACACTTTGGGTCTTTACTTATTTGTGTGTATCAGGAATGGGTGACCCGGCATATTTCTACGTGACCTGTGTATTCCTGCTGAACGGTGCAATGATGAGCCTGTTCTTCATTTACGGTGCTTACCTCAGGTAAATCCACTCCGGTTCCTCAGTCTGTCTCATCATGCTCAGATGGGCATCGCCAAGAGGAGAAAGATTTTTAATAGTTCATTCCATCAGTAAACTGTCAGCCAAAGAACATTTGTCTCCTGTCTTTGTCAGCTTTATGGATTTAAAGTGTCAAATAGAAGATAACCTTTCCTATCTGTCTTCTGTTCTCTGGTTCTCTTATCTTACTCCCCCATGTTCTTTCTTACTTTTTTTATGCACTAGTGGGAGTCAACTGGGTGGAATTGTGACCAGTATGTGTTTTTTCTTCAATCACGGTGAGGTGAGTGCACTCACCATTTGTCTGACAAAAAATTATTTTATTGCTTTTCACCTTTCCCTCTGGGTTTAATTTTTGTAAATGCATAAAACTCATAATGAAGAAGTAGCTTATTTATAAAAGCGTTAAGAGCTTGTTTTATCCATGGGAAATTGGGGTTTAGTTTACATTTAAAGATGGGTCCCTGCAGCCACCTTTTCTAGAGTTTCCTAATGAACACATTGTAGGACTATGTCTAGACCAGAGAGCATTTATTTCAGTCACACACATATTACAGACACTAACAGGAGCCCTCTTTCTGTCCTTTCTCTGAGCAAAATAATAGTTGGAAAGTTACAGGCAAGAAAGAGGCTTTTTAATGACTTTGTGCTGATATCTGAACTGAATACATCTGAAGGTTTCCACCACATTAGAATTAAGCAACTCTTAACAGTACACACACTCGCTCACTTGCACCAAATACTCTGGAAAGTTAGTTGCTAGTTAGTAGAAGTTAGCTGTTAGCTAGTAATTAGTAGAAAGTTAATTTAATTTACCTTCTACACAATAAACAATACACATCCTGCCTCCTGCTTAATAAGTTTGGTTGAGGAGATGGAATCTTGCTCACCGCAGTGTTTTTCCATATGACATCCTGCCAATAGCTACAAGCTTCACTGCGTGCAGTCGTAGATGAATCGATTTCAATGAAGTTTTATAGTAGTAATGTTTGTGACTGTCAGTTTGCTTGTACTTGCTCAGCGGAATTGCTGTTAAATGATGTGATTTCTTTCTATCAACTGTGATGTTTTATTAGCATGCAGATTTTTTGTTTTGTTTTATTTTAATCATTTATTTCTTGTGGCTCCATGTATGTAATCAGAGCACCCGTGTGATGTGGACTCCACCCCTGAGGGAGAGCTTTGCGTATCCCTTTCTAGTCCTGCAAATGCTTCTTCTCACTTACATCCTACGGTAAATTCACTATCTGTGTTATAGGTTTTGTCTTTCCTGTTACCACTGACTTTTTGATTAGTTTTAAATGCATTTCTTATAACTTTGTCCCACGCTCTTATAGAGCATACTGAGCATGCACAATATGTATTAGTATGCTTTTCCTGAAAAGCATACTAATATTTTGTTGAGACCCCCTTTGCTGTCAAAACTGCCTTTTTTTCCGATGCCGATTTTTTCTTTCTTGTTGATATTACTGCATCCCATCACTAAACTTAGTCATGTGGCACAGTGTGTTTTATAAAGATGCATAAAGTAATCGACATGGCCAGTACCAACACTAAGAAGGACTGAGACGTTTTAAATGGGGTTTGATTGGTGTTAAGGAACTCAAAGTTTGTAACAAAAACTGAGATTATCTGAGCTATGGTAGATTTTCTGTCTGCCCCTTTCATCATTTCTGCAGTGCTGCAGCTCATATGAAAGCTCTTGTTTTATTAACTGTTCAGGAAAAATAAGATGTCTTAAATTGTATATTTTTATGATATACATTTTTGTCTATTATGTCACGAGCATTTTTTTTTTTTTATCGACTAACAAAGAAACCTTTTGAAAAGCTGAGGAAAAGATGTATGAATCAGACAAATTTCTCCTGACTAGACTTCATTCCCAGAAGAGGACAGGTTATGTGTTTCATGTGATTTAAGGGTCGTTGAGGATGAATGGCACTTTTTGTTTTTTGTCCGGTATATCATGATTTAAGAATGGGAATGTTTGAGAGAATTCAATGTAAAAAGCCTGATTTGTTTTGGATGACGGATGGGGATATGTTGAGTTGGCTCTTTGAAAATGAAATTTATATTTTGGCTAGATATGTGGAAAAGGCGTGGAAACTTAGGCAAAGGAATTTATATCCTGGCCTAAATTGACAGTGCTTT
>JAPMNP010631757.1:0-12114 GCA_029874935.1 Atherina boyeri
TGGCATCCAGGCTACCTTGCAGCGAGAATAAAATCGAGCTGCGTTCAAGGTAGCCTGGGAAAACCCAGGCTAATGTAAAGGTGTTATTTAAATGAACTAATCAGGATTTGAAGTCTGCAGCTTTTACAAATTGATGTTTCATTTTCCACTTTCAGGTGAAGATGGAGTTGGTTCGACAGGCGGAGAGTTTGGATCAGGTCAGGGAAATCCTGGAGGAAGGAGCCAGTGAAGCTGCTTCCCAGCCTGCAGACGCCTCGTGAGTCTTAGAGACCACGTTGGAACCAAAGGGCACAAACCAACGTTCAGCATCCGGAAAGTGACCAGAGATCAGCTAACCACATGAAATATAGAGACTCTGGTTGAGTGACCACAGCTCACGCTGCTACTACTTGTATTATGACACTGGAACTGCTCCTGAATAGAAACATTATGATCTTTACCATCCCACAGAAGACGGTTTGAATAGTGAACGAAACTGTTTCTTAGTGACCAAAGTGTGATGATCCATAAACGCTTCAGGGACACTGAAGCTTTCTCACACCATTTCATATTGTGTCTATTTACACACATATCTCTCTGTACAGCACTACTGCATATGCAAACAGTCTGTTTATAAAACTGACAACACTCCAGGAAAACACCCAACTGTCCAACACTTGATTTTTCATTGTATTAGTAATTAATGTGGAAATAATCAATATTTTTCTGAATCTTTTGTAAAGAAGGACCTCTTAAAGCACTTGAGCAAAGCAAGGTGCAATAATGATTTCTAAAGTGATGCAAAATAGAGGCTGTCCTATACTATGTGTTTTCATTTTAGTAAGCTTACCATAAACATTCCTGTCTTTATAACCAAAAAGATCCTGTAGACTCCATGCAGATGAATAACTGAATCAGGAAGGAACTATAGCATTTGTTGATAAATATAAGTGTAATATCATGCTATTTTAATTTGTGCAAACAGAAAACGAATAATTTGTCACATAATTTTCTTCAACCATGAAGTTCAACCATTGAGCTCAACACAGGCGGGCAAAAAATAAGAGCTAGAATTTGCCATTTCTTTAATACATAACTTTATTCTTTAAGAACAGAATAAACAGAAAAGCTTTAATATCCCTTAACTATATATTATTTTCAGTACATACACAGAAAAAATATTTTTCAGCCTTTTTTTTGGTGTATTTTAAAATGGCTTATGGGTCTTTTGTATTCTTGCCACTTGACATTTTGATCAAGTGATTTTTGGCGCGCTCTCATTCAGTTGGAGCACTCTGCCTCCTCTCTTTGTCCTCTGTGTCTTTGTGCTCTCTTCACTTCTGACTCTCATTGACACAGTTGGCCCTTAGACTTTACCTGCATGGACAAAAAAAGCTAGTCAGTTTTAAGTTATATGACTACAGATTACTTAATGCATTTTGAGTGAGTGTTTGATTAGTCTGAGAGAGTAGGAGGCAAAGTTGGACATTGAGGGCAATATGGTAATTTATTTTTTTTGCATCGTTAACGTCTACATGTTCCATGAGCTGATGCCAGACAGTCTTACTTGGTCCAAAATAAACTATATCCATTCCAATGAACATGTTCTGTTGCATCTGTATAATTATCAATACTGTAAATAAAACTATAGGCAGTTTTTATGTCTTTTTCCTGACTGGGACCAGTAGCTACTGTGTTTGTGACCATTTCACTACTTGCCCATTAAAAATGTAAGTAGTTGTCACATTTTGATGTTTATCTTCTCATGTAACAGCCTTGACAGCAAAGCACATTTGATAATTCCCAGAATGTCCCATTAGTTATTCCTTTTAAACCTTTAATGTTCTGCTCAATCGTTTGATAGAACACATTTTTTTTCAATTACACTTAATCTTATTTAAACTTTGTGGAAGTAAACCTGTCTAAGCCTTGGTTTGGAGGCATAATGCCAATGTAAGCGTATGTTATGTCTTTCCTTTTTAAAAGGTTTTACATTATTATCATCTCAACTATTGGTTAAAAAACACTTATTGTCCCAAGGAAATAAAAAAGAAATATGAATGAATGTTTTTTTCTTAGCTTGAACATGAAAGGGTTAAGGAATAGATCAAGTTTTTTTTTAGTTAGTTAGTTATCACATTAGAAAAAACAAAACAACTGCTAGTGTATAGCCAGCTGCTTAAATTCTTATTAAACTCTTGTAATTTGTGATGTTGCACAATAGAAAAAAACCCAAAACAAACTACAACAAAAAAAACTTAATATCAGAGATTAGCATTTTAATATATGAAAAATTAAGAATTAGTATGGCAAACAAACCCATTGTTATCCAGAAACATTCAGTTAATGTTTCAGCTTGTTAGCAAAATGTGCAACATTAGTTCAATAAAAAATGCAGGGGTAAAAAGAGTCAAAATAGCAAGAGTGTGGTAAATGTAGTAAAAAGGATTCTACTGCTACTACGATCATCTTAAAGCTATTTTAAGCATTGCACTCAATAAACATTTTCCAGCATTTCAGCCACAAAAAAAGAAGTATGTAACACTAAATGATCACTTATTGCATTTCCACTGATGCTAAACTGGTTTCAGGTACAGTACGGATCCAGACAGATTAGAACACAATTTCTTGCGCATGATGCAGAGGAAACCTATAGCTGGAGTTAAGAGAATACCTTCTTTTGTTACGGGGGTATGGAGGAGGTGAAACGGGTTTAGACTGGATTGTCAGAAAGGGAACATTGTAGAAGAGCATCCAAGGAGAGGAAAATTAGATCAAAATATCAGAGTAAACAGATTAGAGGAAAGAGGGTAGGAGATAATTAAAACTGCATCAGGAATTAAAAAAGAAGAACAGAGGTTAACAGGGAAAGTATGTTAAGTTTATTTTAAAAAGGGAGGTCGATTAATTTACAGCATCCCATTCAAATTATAGTTTTATTTAAATAAAATACATTAGAGGCAAAGTTCAGGTTTAAATGTGTTGGGGAAAATGAAACCATGTATTTAATTTCAGTTCATTAAAACATTTCCCAGTTAATGCAACGGCATTCTGCTGCATGTTATTTGTGTTTTTTTCAGGATATTATTAGCTCAGATTACATTACAGCAGAAATGTTATTTAGGGTATGTTTAATATCTAATCTTTTGCCAGAAAACTCACAACGAACCCGTCTTTATGCCTTAAGTTTCAGATATACAATAAACGGATAGCATCATATTTCCCAATTTTCACATATAAATGTTGTTTAAAAAATAAAAAAAAGAGTGCAACTCATTCTTTTTAAGAATAAAAAGGACACTCGGTAAAAAGGTGTCACTTTGAACTTACCCTCCAGGTATGTGCGAGCGACAAACTTAAGAACCTCATCAATGAGGATGACTGGGAAGGAAAGCTTCAGCACCATCAACCACTGCTCCACATTCAAATGAGTAAGCTTGAAAATCATCTGTGGAAGTGAACAGCTTGTGTCAAAACATCCAATCCAGACACAGCAATTTCAGTAAAAATCATACAGATTCTAATAACACTGAAGCTTATATGACACGAGATGTATTTAACCAGGGTTATTCCTATTTAAGTTTGGCAGCGACAATATGATAGAACAGTCAGGTTGGAGTGGGAGCGTTGAGGGAAGACTCACGGGCAGGGGGTCAACGTAGATGATCATGAAGTGAAGGGACATGGACAGGGTCATGGCACCCATCAGCCACAAGTTGCTCCAGGGGGGCATACGCACCAAAGACTGGTTCTCAGACAAGCTGAGGGGGAAGGAGGGGGAGCGTGGAGGTTGGATGGGAAGGTGGAAAACATTAATGCAGACTGAAAACATCCGAGGTCATGTGAGTGTCTGTGTGGAAAAATAACTAAAGACTGCACAGCAAGCAGAAAGCCAATTCTGTTGAATACAGTATTATATATGTGCATAACAATTATCAGGTTTAAAGGATTTTAAAGGAAAAGTTTTTTTTTTTTACCTGGACCTTATTTACAGCATGAAATACGTTCATAAAGTCACCCGGACAATTATGGAGTTACTTGATCGTCTATCGGGAGATATTTAGATCCATCGTGCTGGCGTACATATCCGTTCAGTGGAAGTGGTCGCAGCAACTCCTTTGAGCCTCTAAATAAGACATTATCTGCCACAAAATGCCTTCATTTCACCAGTGTTTAGTTATTAGTTGCTGTACTATCCCTCTGTGCCTTCATAACGGCTTTTTTTGTCATGTAGGCCTTTTTTAAATGCTTTACTAAGATTCTCTGTAGAGACACAAACCGGTTACGTCGACGACGTCACTGCCGTGCGCCACCGCAAAATGAAGTGCTGTTTACTTCCGTCATCTTCACCCTTGGACACGACGGCCAGCTAACTTTCTACTGCTAGTTTTGTGCAACGTGGCTGCATATTGATCTGATTTTGTGGATGTTGACGACGACTTCGAATACGATGAATGGGGAAGGGAAGTAAACAGTAGTTCCCTTTATGGTGGTGCACGGCAGTGACATCGTCAACATAACCGGTTTGTGTCTCTACGGTTGCTACAGTGAATCTTATTAAAGTGTCTAAAAACCCCTGGATGACAACAAAGCCGCTCTAAAGGCAAAGAAGGATAGTACAACAACTCTTAACTAAACATTGGTGAAACAAAGGCATTTTGTGGCAGATAATGTCTTATTTCGAGGTTGAAATAACGTAGCCCCAACCACTTCCTTTGAATGGATATGTGTGTCAGTGCTATGGATCTAAATATTTCCCGATAGACTAGTAACTCCAAAATTGTCTGGGTGAGTTTATGAACGTATTTCACGCTATAAATAAGGTCCAACTAAAAACAAAAACTGTACTTTTCCTTTAAGTATTGAAAGTTTAAGTAAATCTTACATCACAACTGAACAATTTTATTAATCATTAATGTAATTGGTATGTAAGCCCTAGTTATGACCCGAGGTTTTAAACTCGGGGGGAGGAATGTGGGCCCCTGTAAAGGCTCATGACATACTTAATGGGTTACAGTTAATGGTACAACAGAAAAGAAAATCCAATATCAGTAAAAGATATTCAGAAATGTCTGAAATTCTCCTACCTGTTGAGTGCATTACACATCTCAATGGTGACAAGCACAGACAGAGCCATGGTCATTGGTGGAGCAGACTCAAACACCTGACAGTGGATGCCAGCAAAATCCTCATTGTCCTCGCTGCACTGCATGAAGTGAGACTGACAGGAAAGACAGAAACAACAGTTTTCAGTCAGGAAATTTTATGGCAGTAGTATTCTCCCAGGATATGCGTTAGTAAAAGTTGCTGTCTTTGCACATAAAAAAGGTATTTTGTATGATAATTTACAAAGATTAAACACTAACCAGCTGGTAGAATGTGACCATGGGGCCTTCATCACAGTACAAGAACCACCAGGCAGCTGCTGCGACTGTTGCAGCACCAACATAACCTGGAAAAGGCGTTGTAGTATTAAAAGACCAGTTAAACAGTGACAGATATTTTAACACCAAATATAGTGTAGCGGATAATTCCAAGGAAGTTGATGTATTTCTATAGTAACAAGCATCATCAATAAACATCAAACATAAAAAAACTAAAGACAGCTTGAGTACAATGGATGTGACCAAATGAAAAGATGAATAACCCACCTCCAATAGCCAGATATCTGAAGAAGAGCCAGCCTGAGATGAGGGGCTCTTTGGGTGAGCGGGGGGCTTTGCCCATGATGTCCAGGTCAGGGGGGTTAAAGCCCAGCGCGGTGGCAGGCAGACCGTCAGTAACAAGGTTGACCCAGAGAAGCTGGACGGGGATCAGAGCTTCAGGCAGACCCAGAGCAGCGGTCAAAAAGATGCTGAAAGAGAGAGAAAAGTTCAAATTTCTTTTATTTTTGTCTTGTGACAAAATGACAAACTTTTTAAAAGCATATTCGCTTGTGATGTACTCACCAGACGACCTCGCCTACATTGGAGGAGATGAGGTAGCGGATGAACTGCTTCATGTTGTTGTAAATAGCTCTGCCCTCCTCAACAGCAGACACAATAGAAGAGAAGTTGTCGTCAGCCAGGACCATCTCAGAGGCAGACTTGGCAACGGCAGTGCCAGAGCCCATGGCGATGCCGATCTCCGCCTTCTTCAAGGCAGGGGCATCGTTCACTCCGTCACCGGTCTTGGCGAAGGGTTGAAGGAAACAGAAAGAGGAATTTAGCATCAGTTTGAGAAAGCTGAACATATTTCTCTGTTTTCTTTCCCCAAATGATTAACTTCTGATTTAAGCACAAACAACTCATCAGAAGTGAAAGTTTCATCTCTCACCATGGCAGTAATCTCATCAAAGCCCTGCAGGAACTCAACAATCTTAGACTTGTGGGATGGCTCCACTCTGGCGAAGCAGCAAGCCTTTCGGACAGCGCACTTCTGCTCATATGGAGAAAGGTCATCAAACTCGCGTCCAGTGAAGGCTTTGCCAGTGACGTCCTCTTCCTCAGAGAAGATACCAATGCGACGGCAGATGGCCACAGCTGTGCCCTTGTTGTCACCTCAAAGACAGAGACAAAAAGAAAGATTTAATCTTTTCTGATCAATCTAAGCTTGTATTTTTTACATTGAGATGACTGTGTTGAGTATTATATGTAGACTGACCAGTAATCATGATGACACGAATGCCAGCAGCCCTGCACAGCTCAATGGAGCTCATGACCTCCTTGCGGGGAGGGTCAAGCATGCCAACGCAGCCAACAAAGGTCAAATCAGTCTGGAGATTAGAAAGATAAAAGAAAAAAATTATTCATTGCAACATAAGGCAAAACATTATTAAGATCAGATTGGTGACGCTGCACATTTAAAATCCAGTCTATATGATGCTGACGCACCTCATAGTCTACAAACTGATTGGAGTCCTCCAGGTTCATCTCCTCCCTCCTCAGAGGTGTGTCGCGGGTGGCGAGTGCCAGACAGCGGAGGGTGTCACGCCCGGTGCCCCATTCTTTGATGACTGACAAGATGTTGTCTTTGACTGCGCCAGTCAGAGGTACACGGTTGGTGCCCACACGAACGTAGGCACAGCGATCAATCACACCCTCTGGGGCGCCCTGACAACATAGTAATGATGATCATTAGCTTTGAATTTTACCATTGTCTCTCTTATAAATTTGCTGAAAACATCCATGTAATTCATGACAAAATTTAATAGAACAGTTTGGAGTAAATGATAAAAACACAAAATTATTCTCACGTCAGTAAGGGTAACAGTAATTTAGTCTAAATATTTATATTTTTGCAGCCATTTCCCCACATTTTGATTTGTTTAATTAAAAATGTTCTGATAATATTCCCAGGGACTCTCAGTAGCTGGTTGAAACTTATCACACTGATGCACAAAGAACTGGTAACAGTGACTTTGCTTTGAACTTTTTCCTCAATTCTACCATAAAGACATCAGTGTGAACAACTGCCCACAAATGACGCATCATTAGTCCTTCTGTTTAAATTCATGTTTGCTGAACTGGATCATCTGGACTTTTGCACATGGAGTAAGATAAGATATCAATAAGTAAATTAACATAATACTCCTCAGAGAGTTGCAATTTCAAAGTGTTTTTGTTAATAATGAATATATCTTACAATCATTTGCATCACTTAAAGGTACAGTGTGTAAGAAATACTGACATCTAGTGGTAAGATGGGCATATCAAATAACTTCAAATGCCAAGCTCAGTTGTGAATGGATGGTGGTCGTTAATGGCCAAAATACTTCCAGACATAAACATGTTTTCATCTGTAAGTGGATCCAGTGCAGCAATGACTGCACTAAAGGTAACTACTTCATTGTGTACACATGTCCTGCTTGTTCTATGTAACTTTTAAGGTGTCAGTTTTAAATCTCAGAGGGTTCTGACTTTACACACAGTTGTTTGTCTATTCAGAGACGTCATAGTAAAAATGGTGGCACAAAGTGGGCAGCTGCCATGTATGTGAACCCACGGCAAATAGATATAAATGGCTTATTATAACAGAATAAACAGTTATTTTAGGAAAGTGATTAGATTACAATAGAAACACGGTTTTTGATGACATATTACAATTTTATGTCATTGATCTTTTACATGCTGCACCTTTAAAGAATATTAGCTTTCTAATGGTATGTCACATGGGAATCCACTCAGCAGTGTCATAGGAAACACAAGAGGAGACCTAAATAGGCTGTTGCAATGGTAAAGAACTCAATAGATATTTATACTTTCTCTTTCCTTTCTTGTCTTTTTTTTGTGGTCTTTTTGTATGGCCTTATGTTGATAGGCTGTGCCATGGACTCACTTTGACAAACATCTTATTTCCCACAGGAGCTTTGGCTGACTTTGCAGGTGAGCAGTAGACTGACATGGACTTTCTGTCTCTGGAGAACTCCAGGGTAAACTCCTTCTTCATCAGCTGCTTGACGACCTGTTGGAAAGTGAAAAGAAACAGCAGGTGAACTAAAGGAGCTGGCTCAAAAAGATCAAAAATAGAGTCGAGCACACTCTGCTAATCTGTTATGTACAGTCATCCACTGCAAGTAACAGGCTGGAACTGAAATGTGCTGAAAAATTGGAACTCAAAGGAACTGTACAGCTGGTGTTTAAACTAATTGTTTTGGCCACTGAGAGTAACCCCTTTCACATAAACATGGACTTACGTTACAACAAGCGTTTGCCCTTTCCACCTTGGACAGACCACGCACTTCCGTGTTGAATACGTTCATCTTCTCCACCAAACAGGACAGAGCTGTCTCTGTAGCTTCACCCACTTTCTCATAAATACCCTTGGACTGAAAATAGAGGGACAGACTGAATCAGAAAGCGACATTTTAAGGTGGTCTTACAGTAATCATTAACATTTAAAGCTAAGTGAAATGCATTTAAACAAAAAAGGCCGGAATGCCCCTCAGACCTCGTTGTAGTCCAGGGATGAGTCGTTGCACAGAGCGCAGATGGTTGCCAGCTCAACTAATCCATCAAACTGTCCGCACTTCACAAGCCCGCCATTCCTTGTGCTGGTAGAAAAGTTCAAAAGAAATAAGTAAGTGTAGTGTTGTTGTCCTGTGTATATGATAGTTGTGCTCATGTTTATTTTGTCTGTTGACATTCATTTGTCACTTACACTTCTCCCTCAGGGGTGTACTTTGAGCCAGAAATTTCAAACTGACCAAGGGTGACGCTGTCTCCATCGACTTTATCAATAACGAACATCTGCATGGACACATGAGGAACATCACGGTTCATGGTTTTGATCTCTTTTCTGTTCACCAGATTAGGTTTTGGTTGAAAATGTATGTTGGTATATACTTGTGCGTGTGTGTATGAACCCACCTTGGTTACACACATCTGGTTGGTGGTGAGGGTACCAGTCTTGTCGGAGCAGATGACAGAGGTACAGCCCAGGGTCTCCACAGAAGGCAGGCTTCTGACAATGGCGTTCTTCTTGGCCATACGACGTGTCCCCAGTGCCAAGCATGTGGTGATGACAGCGGGCAGGCCTGACATGGACAAAGGGACAGAACGGAACTGATTACACCATTAAGCTACATTAAAGCAAAAGAGGAAGCGATGGGTTCAAATCCTAAGAACCAGGTGACTTCTACTCCTGCTGAACTTTAGGCTGATGGCGATCCTTCTGCAGCCATTACCTCACTGGTTGGAGCGCAACCAAACTACTGTGTCCTCAAAAACTATTTCTATGGGACAGGCTGCTGCAAGACATTCAGTCCTCCTGTGCTTGGAGTGTGAATTGTGTTGAAATTCTTGGCAAATATCAACACCGACACTGGTATGTAGAGGGCCTGGAGATCATCCAGGCTAGTGGCTTTATTGTGGCTTCTCCGTTTGCAGATGATGTTGTTCTTTTGGCATCAGCATGCAGTGATCTCATGATGAGCGTTGGCACAGTTAACAACTGACCGGAGTGTGATAGCGAGGATTTGTTTCAGAAAGTATAATGAGTCACGTTCATGAGGCACAAAACAAGTAATGTGAAGGTTCTGTAAAGTGTCAAACTCAGGTCTCCAGTGAAGGGATTCAAAATGTAGATAATGTACAAAACAGTAAATTAGATTCTTTCAAAGCAGATATGAAATAGCTTTTGTTGTCTGCAATATGTGTGTGCTTTACTGTTCAAGCTTGAAGTGACACACAAGACGAACAAATTGCGTTTGAATGATATCAAAAAGAAACTTAGAAGCATGAGGTCAAAGTCAGTTATTCATGACAAAATTAGAAACTAACTTCTCAAAAGGACTTGACTTTTGTTTCTAGTTTCTTCTGAAATCTGATGTTGATTCAACATGGTTAAAGGGTCAATTTATGTCAACCGTATGCTGTACAGACAAGAGACAAATGTTCAGAGACGCTTGAGATGGCCGATTGTTGGCTTGTTTACGAGCTCTGTAGGTCCTAATGAGTTGAGAAGGGTCAAAAAAACTTCTAAATATAACTAAGAGGCTGAGAAAACAGCTGCAGCGAGTAATGTCTTTGATTTTAATGGGGACTGAATGTTCAAATCACAACTTTTGTTGGATTTGGTTGGACACCAAACAAGCTGGGGAATCCGTGATGATAAAAGTATGTGGTAAATGTTTACCCATGGTGGTGTATTGGAGGAAACAGACATGGCAGATCCCCAGGACACATTGACAAAGTACATATCGGAACTAGTAACCCACTCAATAATAATGCTACAAACTGTTGCAATTAGTTTAATCCTACACAAACAAAATGATAAATAACTTCAATAAAACTTGAGTCGATTATGGTGTACATAGAAAAGATTAACCTGACAAAGGCTGCTATTAATAGACTGAAAGCAGCTTCATGTAGATGAACAACACAGCATTAGTATTAGGTATGATAACCTTTTTGGCCAATAAAACAAAAGCTAATCCTTGGGGCTTACCTTCAGGGATGGCAGCCACAGCCAAAGCCACAGCAATCTTGAAATAGTAAATGGCACCACGCATCCAGGAACCCCCATGGACGGGGTCATTGAAATGGCCAATGTTGATCATCCACACAGCAACGCAAATGAGGGAAATGACCTGGAGGTGAAACAGCCAGTAGGATGTGCAAGAGACCAGTCATTGTTTTGCTTTAGACACTGATCCTCCATCTTAAGTACCCGCTATTGAAAAGAGCCCATTTGATGCTCTTTCACAGGTTTATTATTTCTTAACCTCTTTAAGGTGATCGTGATGAATTGGCACTGACTTTTCAGAGAGGGCTCGTGTCCATCTGCCTCACCCACCTTGGAAAGCTGCTCTCCGAACTCATCAAGTTTCTGCTGCAGAGGAGTCTTCTCCTGCTCGGTGGCTGCCATCTGGTCACGGATCTTTCCAATCTCAGTGGAGACACCAGTTGCAACAGCGATGCCGGTGGCTCTACCAGAAGCAATGTTTGTTCCCTGATTTAGAGTTTTGGAAGAGAGGGAGACAGCGATGAGGATGTTGGTCAACCAGTCTGGACCAGAGTATCCAGAGGATGCATCCTCTTTACTTTGGTGATCCTCTACAGACTCATGTACTACCACTTTGTGTCAAACCATTTTCCACATTTGCTTTTCTAACTAAATCATTAGTAATGTTTCCTGTAATGGAATCGAATGGGACAATAAAGCCCAGTTGAAGATGTATTAAAAAGACTCACTGAGAACAGCATGTTTTTCTTGTCCTGGTTGACGGCTCGGGGGTCTGGGACGGCATCGGTGTGCTTGATCACACTGACAGACTCGCCTGTAGACACAAGAGTTGGATGGAGTGGTCAGGTAAGGTGCTAGACATCCCAAACACCTATGAATTCATTTATTTTGTATGATTACACATACCGGTAAGAATGGACTGGTCCACACGCAGAGTGGTTGACTTAATGGAGATGATCCTGATGTCAGCTGGTACTTTGTCACCAACTAGCATGGAAACAACCCACACAGACAAATGCAAAATAATAATATCCTTTATTAGCATTCACTTTTCAAACTATTCTCAATTTCAAGTTGTTTTTTTTGGGTGATCTGTTTGTGCAGAGCTTTGTAACAATAATAATAATAATAATGCATCAGTTTTATATAGCGCTTTTCAAGATACCCAAAGACGCTTTACATTACTGGATG
>JAPMNP010631764.1:0-12749 GCA_029874935.1 Atherina boyeri
TCACACAAAAATCGCTGCAAAAGATGCTTTCCAACAGGTGTTTTACCATTCGTTGTAAAACTGTGGACCTATTTTTACAAACACCTCACACATTCTTCCGCTGAGAGCTTGAATAATAGAATAGACTAGCGGCGGATTAATACCGTACATCACAGCACATCTAATACAAGTCAATGGAGTTGGACAAAAACTAAGATAAAAACCTGTTGGAAAGCATCTTTTGCAGCAATCTTTGTGTGAAAACAAAACACATTCTTTGTGCATTATTATTATTATTATTATTATTATTATTATGGCAAACATGCCGTGCACGTGAAGAAGAATTTCCCCTAGGGGACAATAAACTCTAATCTAATCTAATCTACATACACATGTAATAAAAAAAATCATGTTTGAAATATGGTAGAATGAATTTATCAAAATACTGAAAGTTTCCTTCAGCCATCATTTGAACAACACAATGTTCCAAAAATAAAGCATTTCAGAGTATCATGAGTTTATTTCCATTGTTGTCAGTTGATTTACTTTGTCTTATTTTGATTTGACTGCTGAAACTTTTACATTTTGTCGACACACTGTTCCCATGAGGTTTTTAATTTCCCAGACAGTATTGTCATGTGGTTTAACGTGAGCTTTAGCAGGCAGACTTCAGTGTTTGTGTGTTTGGGTGGAGGTGCAGGATGGAGAAGAAAGAAGTGGAAGAAGGACAGGGGGAGGGGGTTGACAGATCCATCCCATCTCTTTTTCCGTCTGTGGAATGCAGCTGGAATCAAAGCTCGCCTCCCCTCTTGGCTCCACCCACACTCCCAGTACATCATCTCATTCTACAATACTCGAACATGAACACATTGCTCTGGTTTTTCCTGCGGTTGGGTCACTTTAACCATGAAATAAGTGATTGTGTGTTCTAACCAGTTGATGTGAGAGTGAGACAGAAGTATGAAGAATGTGTTCAGTTTTGGTTTGATTGGCTGGAACTACAAGAATGAAATGAAAACACAAAACCTAATGGAGAGGTGGAAAATGGAAAATGGCAAAAACCATTCCATTTTTTTCCTTAAAAATGAAAGACAAAGCATTGGTCATGGCAAAAACTTTGCTTGGTTTTTGTTGATATTTTGGACCTTAAAATCAAGCATCGTAGGGTTTTTAACATAAAATGGACAATATAGCTTTATATCACACTCATAGGTGTGTTTAAGAGCTGCAAGACTGTAAAGAATATAAAGAAAATTTATAAGTATGAGTTTAATCATGAAATAAATATCCATGTTTATTGGTTTGGATGGCCATCTCCTCATTCTTGCTTTGCAGTTGTGTTAGTCCAATGACTTAATATTTAACTGTATTAAAACTGTAGCATCTGGGTTGAACAAAACCAGTTTTTATTAATGTTCTTCTCCATCTCATCATCACTGTAAAGTTTACAAAAGAAACCCAAGATGGTAAAACAATTCTGAGATACATGGAAGCTGCATTTGGGTGACAAAGAATGCATACTGTAGTTAGCTAGCAAGATTTTGGATGTAACCTATTGCTAACAGCGATAGCTTGATAGTCTGATATGCAGTGAATTTGTCATAAGGAGAATATCTGGTAAGACATACGGTTTTTTATTTATGACCCAAACAAAAATCTTAGACAAAAATGGTAGATAACAGTTTAGAATTTTAACCAAAACAATTCAGTAAAACATACTTCTTAACATGGCTCGTACTTTAATATTTTTTTAAAATATGTTTTTCAAGTAAGTTCCTTGTGGATTCTAAGACACTCGTTGCATACAGTCATATGAATATAAACAAAATGTGAAAAAACTAACAATCAATCAACAATTTGGTGATATGTGCTGCTTAAGGGTAACATTTTGCATAGAAACTGCAGCTGTGCTGCTGAGTTACACAGAAATGTAAATGTTTCCTTTAAGTACAGACCTCCATCACTCCTATGTATAACATTTTGCTACTATAATCTCGGTTTAGGCATGAAAAATGTTCAAGGTGCAGTAAATGACGTGTTGCTATCATGAACATCTTAATATAGTTGAACTTCCTCATGTCTTGACTTTTCCATTGCCGAGAACTTGTGCTGACTGCGTCAGAGCCTTTCAACATATAAACTATCTCTTAATGCTTACGTTTCAAAAATATGCTTTCTTTGTTCTCACTCCTACAGTCAGGGTCAGCAGCAGTGTTTACATCACTGAGTTGTTGCTGTGGCAACACACAGAGCCTCATGGTCATAGAGCAAGAGAAAGGCTGTACACTTAGATTCACAAATCCATGGAAAGCTAAATTAAATAAAAGCACAGAGGAAGCAGATTATGTGGACAATGCTGTATAGAAGCAAATATAACAAGTAAAAATTTAAAAGTAGACAAATGGTAAGGATTCATATATGAGGACATATATATGAGGATTGTTTTTTTCCAAAAAAGTGCTACTAGAAGCTTATAAAGACGGAAATGGAGCTTTCAGGATTGTTTTTTAAGATATAGGCCGAGAGGACAACGGATGAAAAATAGCCTGTTGGCTAATTCTGGCTTTTATTTTACTCATGTATGGCATGTTTGATAAATTTGCACTTTCCCTTAATTAAATACATAGATAAATAAAAATACATGATGAAAAAATACAGTTTTGTCTCATAATTAGGTCAATAAAATCTCAGATGAGCATATTACACCTTTTTTTCTATATTGATTGGATCTTTTTTCAACAAAATGTCGAAGCAGTGTGTGAATAACTAAGTATACTCCATGATTCAAAAGTTGTATCAGGTTGTGTGAGGTGACTGGCTGCAACTCCAGCCTGATGTAGAGTTGCTAGCATGATTGTCGACCCCACATCTTATTTTAGAAAACTTTGGTATAAAGAAGAGTTCATGATTGACTCATTGGCTGCAAAGTATCCCGGTCCCATAGAAGCAAAAATAGCAGAAATCATCACCCCTCCACCACCGTGCTTGACAGTTGGTAAGAGCCGTTTGTGCTAATATGCTATGTTTAGTTATCCCTATACATGGTGCTGTGAGTTATGACCAAACATCTCCACTTCGCTCATCTTCCAAAGAATATGTTGCAGAAGTTTTGATTTTTTTCAGATACGACTTTGCAAGCCTAAGCTGTGCTGTCATGTTCTTTTAAGGAAGAATAGGCTTTAACCTGCAAATTTTCCAAACAAGACATGCACGTTCAGTGTCTTTCTTATTATGATGTCATGATTCGGTACATAAATTTGAAACCAGAGGCTTATAATGATTTTTCTGATTTTTCTATTCCTCTAATTCCTCTGACCATTGCATTGACGTTCACTCCTGAGAGCACTGACAACTGCCCTGAATGTTTTTCCACTTGTAAAAAAACTTCCATTGTAAAAGGAAGGACTCCGTATGGTTTGGAAATGGCCTTATAAGTTTTCCCAAATTGATGGGTAGCAGCAATTGCCTTTCTAAAATCATTGCTGATGTCTTTCCACCTTGGCATTGTGTTAACAAACCCCCAAGAGAGTTTGGCTGCAGACCTCCACTCTCAGGACCCTGCCTTGCAGACCTGCACTGTGAGGTCCCCTCCGCTGTCAGGACCAGAAGTTTATTTGAAGCCTTTCAAAATAAAAGTGGACATACTGGAAGCATGTATTTGTCGTTCCCCATGTGAATATACTTTATTTATTGGGGCCTTATCTTATGGATATAATGTAAATACGATTCAAAAGCATGTATTCAAAAGCAAGAGGGGACCTCACAGTGCAGGTCTGCAGGGCAGGGTCCTGAGAGTGGAGGCATACTGCTGGCTGCAACTTAGCCTCTTAAATGCTATGGAAGTAGTACGGGTGTACTTGGTTTTTCACACATCGGCTTGATTTTTGTCAAATATATGAAGCAATAAGTCATATGCTGGTGTTCATTTGAAATTATAATCAACTAAAATAAGACCTAGTAAGGCTCAGAGGTTTTGTATGTGTACTGATGTTAAAATTTCATATATTGTGCTTTGGTGTAGTATCATTTTGTACCACTTCTTCTGATATGGGTTGTCTGCCAAAGAAAAGGTGAACGGATGGGATGGGATCAGCATCTAAGGTGAACATCTGACCTAATCATAATACTGAGGCCTAAAAGGGGAAGCTAAAAGGACGTGGGAAGTGAAGGCTACATTGGTGCCAATGGTTATCGGAGCACTTGGGACTGTGACCCTGAAACTGGAAAAATGGCTTCAACAGAATCAAAAAACAACATCAGAGTTTTTTTCCATGTTCTGATGAAAATTAAACTAATAGTACTTTTTATTTGCATCCCAGTTTGGACAGAAATACACTGCACTCGACACAGTCCTGCAGGTAAAGGCTCTACATATACATGTACAATATGCACAATTAGTCCATGGCTGTGCACTATGTTTTAAGAAAAAAAAATTTAAAAAAGGGGGGGGGGGGCACATAATCAGTGTAAACAGTAGTTGTCATAATTTGGATTAAGAGCCTCAAAAGGTCTTTGTAGATTCTCAAAGGTTTTGAAAAGATACTACACAATGGTAAACCTTTAAGAACAGCATTCAACTAAGTTAATTTGTTGCCAGGTTGACTGACGAACAAAAAAAACTGAATTCAGATTCAGTTTGTATCCACAGATTCATAACATCAAGCTCTGACAAACATGGACTGAGATAACAATGATGCAAAATGTGCTTTCTTCCTCATCTTTACTGTTTTGGCTGTTCCCGTCAGGGGTTGCCACAGCGAATTATCTGCCTCAATCTAACCCTATCCTTGATATCCCACCAACTATCTTCATTTCCTCTTTCACTGTAGCCGTAAACCTCTGTGGTGTTCCGCTAGGCTTTTTGCAATATGTAGAGTTCAGTGTCTTGCAAACAGAAGAACCTTGGTTGTATCCCCAAAGTTGCTATTTCAACAGACAAATTTATTCCAAATTGTTCCTATGAGTTATGTTATGTGGTTTGAAAGCAAAATTTTGCATGTGTGTTTAATAGAAAAACATAAAACTGATGTACATGAAAGTGAGGACAACAACATCAATCGGACGGTTTTTATTATGGCTATTCCCTGAAGTCTATCCAACATCCACAACTGACATCTTTAAAACTGTCATTTTGGCTCCTCTAAATTTTCTTGAGGTCAATGAATCATGTCTTTTATAGACGTGTTTTGGATCACTTTTTGCTCAGTGGGTTCATTACAGCAAAGTGTTTTTCAACTCTACACTTTACACATGTACAGTATTTTAGCATCCTTCAGCCTTATGGAGAGACCCAACTGAGTTCATGTTGGCCTTTCAATAGCTGACTGTCTCCACTGTCAACAGAGATCAAAATGGAAAGATTTAATAACTTCATGAATCCAAAAATCATGCAGGGAAATGTAAAAAAAATACACCTTTAAAGCAGACACATATTCAAACACACACCGTATGACTGCGGTGAGTAATTTTAGAGCCTATTAAATCTCCATTAACACGCAGCCTCCCTGCTAGCCAGAGCTAATCCAAAGCAGGTGTGTGCTTTTGTGGGTGTTTTCCCCTCATCCCACCACCATCCGCTTATTTTCCTGGCCTCTCACTTTCCTTTTTTCAGTCTTTCCCCCTCTTGATGTCTCTCTTCTTAATATCCATGCCCTAGGTAAAGTCTCCTTTTCCCACAATGTTACTTAAACTTGGCAGCAAAACCTCCTCCAATTAGGTCAAATTAAAGCAATTTGCTCTGCTCAGTGGGACACCAGTATGACACACCTCGCTATTTGTCATATTAAGCACGATCATCTCACCTACAGTCTGAAGAAGACAGCTGACGGTGTTATCTCTTCATTGCCAAGCCAACCCAAGCCCTAATTGACTCCCTTAAAGGTTGTCCCATATGCTAATTAATATCTGAGCCAGATATGTTAATCTGTTAGCTTCTTTTAAGCTTTCATTGTCAGTGTTTGGGAGTGAGCGATGAAAACAGATAAGATGTTGAAGCAAAAGACAAAGCATCTGCTTTCTATTTAGCTGAGTACCTCAATAAAGAGGCAGAATGATGATGTGCACTGACAATAGGCTTATAAAATAGAGATATGAGCTTGGTTTGCTCAGATGCTTATGTCATCAGCCCGCTTCTTCTTTTGTTTAGTGCAAACAAATCACTGTTGCTGTTTCTTAGAGCTTCAAATGCACTTCCTGAGTAAGTGGCATGTTTTTGCATGAAAGACACATTTGATGCCACGTATTCCAAGAAAAAAAAAACAAAAAAAAAACTTCTAGAGCTGCTCAAATACAAGGCTAATCTTTTTTAAATCTGGAGTGAATACGTTATCTTATGAACACATACTCATGTCTGGTTGACATTGCTCATGTGGATTTTTCATTGGCTCATTCCCAAGGCTTCTTTTCTAACCAGAACCGAATCTAACCCCATCCCTACAAATCAAGTCCTAACTCTCAAAAATCACTTTGTACATCACTGTGGTCCCTAAAATGACAAAAGTCCCCATAAAGTGGTGTAGCGTCAGTAAGGTCCCCATCCTGGGAGTAAAATAAGTACACACACACACACACACCTGAATGTTCTGGGAAGGTACGCTGCAGGAGGGAATATGATCTCTGCTTGGAAGTGACGCTGTTCTCTATTAAGCAGTACAAACACACATTGTTATGTTTGTGTGTGTGTATGAGTGTGTGTGAGTGTGTGTGTCTGTCTGTGAGCTGGTGACAGTACAAACAGCTCTGCTCTACAGGAGCTGACATCATGAGAACGTGAAGCAACTGTGTACCATAACAATACATGCCCACATTTACCAGAAGGTTTTATTGGTTAAATAACTTTAACAGCGAGCGTGCGTGTGCGTGACGTTAATACGCTTCGGGAACAAGGATCAAATACTGGGTTTTGCTCCCTCTCCAAAGCATTTTAAGCAGTTTTATTTGGCTGCGGTGGTGTGAAATATACTCTGAGTGCAGCTGGTATCAGCTATTGTGATGTTTTTGGAAGATACTTGTGACATAGAGAGGCTGAGAAGACAGATGTGTACAGCTGTGACTGGCCACAAAAAAGCCCACCCACATATTCTTGTGATTCATCATTTGAGTCTTAATGTTTGTGCGTGTGAGAGAGAGATAGTCAGAAGACCCCATGAATACTCCCAAAAGTTTGCCCATGCACTGAAAGGTTTAGTAGAAGCTCACTGGCGCCCTCTGTCGACTCAGCAAGACCATTGAATTTACTTTTCCAATCAAATCACTCAAACTATTTACCATTATTCGACTTAAATTTCTACAAGATCATGCCATCTACTTTAAAACTAAAGGATCCCTGCAGCTTTAGTATTATTTTGGTCTAAACCTTGGTTTTTGAAATGTTTGATATTTTCAGCAGTCGCAATAATTCTTCTAAAAGGGAAGAGAAAATGATTGGTTGGTAAGTTGGCTGCATTCTAAAAATTTGCCAATAGTTGCCACTCAGTCTTGAATCTTGTCGTAGGTCTGGCCAAACTTTTATTGATTTTTTTTTTAAGACAATTTGCTTTAAAGATTGTACAGATGATATTTTTGTTAAAACCTACTGGAGACATATGTAGCAGCCCCGTACTTGTGAAAAACAAAAAAAAAGGAAAAAGAAATATAAAATGTGGACATGGTGGGCCCCCAAAGACAGTAACCAATAGAAAACGACCCCTAGCCATTTAATATTGGTCGTTGGCACATCAATCAACCTCTCGAGTTTTTGCGTAGTAGGGGGAGAGGTTTCATTGGAGGATAGGCGGGGGAGGAGGCGGTCTCATGCGCATGTATCATTTGAAAATTAGTCTTGAGGTCGCAGACCTGGAAAATCCTCTGTACTACCTTTAAGGCAATCCACTGTCACACTATTTTTCTATTGGCAATATAAAAGTTATTTACCAGTGTGATCAACTTATTAAGTTGTCCAAAACCAAATTATTGAGGTAAATAACGTAAAATCCCAAACAAGCTGAAAAGAATACAGGGCAGGAGCAAGTAGGAAAGAAAAGAGGAGGAAATGCAGGCAATTCCTTTGAGCTGCACTGATGGGAAGCGTGAAGTTGCTAGCTAATAAAATGGAACGCGCTCAACAAGCTAACAAGGACGCAGAAGGAAAACAGAATGCAGAAATATCTATTCCGACTAGACATGGCCGCAGGAATATATCCTAGACTCCTGGACATACCCTTGTGTGTTTACACACTGCTTTAAGACTGTACAAGAAGATCAAGACGACAAAGTTAGCAGAAAGCTAAAAGGAAGAGATCCTGCAGTCCTTTACGACTTGGACATGTCACGGTAAAGGAAAAGATCTGCACACAGGACATCTAACTGTTAGCTGTCAGCTTTCATCTACGTTATCTTACAAGAATCAAAATCAAGCCCATGAAAGCAACCTTTGTTCTGGGGACTGATCTTTAGGTTATTATCTAGCGAAGAAATGCAGCACAAGCTGCTGAACATCATTTCTCAGAACTCAGAGACGAAATGTCAAAGTGTTCAGTCAGAGGTTTATTCAAGTAATTGCAAGACAGAAAGATACAAGCCAACACTCTTTGGAACAATATGATTGACAATGATCTCTAAAAGAAAAAACTAATCTAATACAACATTGCAATTTCACAATTTCAGCTCAGGGAATTAATAGAGTTTTTCATTCAATTTGACAGATGCATAAATATTTTTCATATGGAAAAATGGGCAAAGGATGTGTGCTAATATCAATTATGACAGCAAATTGTTAGTACTGCATAGTTTGACATGATGGAGTATTGTGATATAAAGCATGTAAACTGGAAATGAGTTGTATTATTAAAACTGTCCACTAGATGGCACTAGGTCACCCTGACACTGATTTCCAGTCATCTTTGTTACTGATTTCTGTTGCATTGTTTTCCTCACATTGTACTACAGAGTTGTTTTGACTGTGTAAACCCACACCACAGTTAGTGGAACATATACTGTGTGCAGTTTGTTCGTTTATGACTGAGCTTTTACTTTCCTCAACACATTCAGACACACCTGAAATCAATATGCCTTCGCTCCTGGAACTTGAGCATGAGGACCCATTCCTCTGCTGAGCCATTTTCTATTTATAGCCACTGAGCTCAGGCCATCTCCAAAACGCTTGCCTCATTCTGTTTTGCTTCCTTACTGTGTGACAGATTTGTGGGGGTGGCAGATGGGGTGAGAGAGGTCAGTGAAGGTTCTCCAGTTTAAATCACTTTGACTTTCAGGAACTGTAATGTGTTGATTTAGATCCTTGAATGACAAGAACCTGTACTCATACAAGCTGGTGAGACAATGTGATGTTTAGTTTATGACTGATTCATTAGTGAGTTGTGGCTGTGTAAGTGTCTCTAGAGTATTTCCCGTAATGTGACATCACGTCCTATCCAAATACACTACTGACCTACTGACCCCTAAAAGAAACTTCTATCGGATGGATGTAGCTAACATTTTTAAATCCACATGGCATGATAGACTAGCGACCTATACTCTCCCTCTTGCCTGCTAATTGCTGGAAGAGGCTCCAGCTTTCCTGCGACCATGCATTGGACTAAGGGGTATAGAAAATGGACGGATAGCATGATCATTACCGTAGTTGTTTCTCACTCTTAATGGTTCCTGGATAGAGGACAATAGTGACTTGTGCTACTTAAGTTACCAGTCGGCACGCTACAGTAACTCTTAAGGGAAAACTTTTGCAAACATGATAAGTTATCTCTCTGTTCCTGACTGCATATGTACAATTTTCTTTTTATTTCCTTGCTAAAGGAGCAAACTCAACTTTGGCAGATTTTTGCACCTTGGTGCCATTAATAAAGGCTAATACAGCATTTGCCTTGCATCCTGTCTTCTTTGAACACTCTCCAGTGAGTAAAAGCCAGTCTGATGTTGATTTTTCTCTTATCTCTTCCTCTGTCGCTTTCTCTTTATTGTTTCCTCACTTCCTTCAATGATGCCCTTTTGGGTTTCTTTGTTGAATAAACCATGGTGTGTCAGTGGCCAGTGTGTTGATATCCAGTTGCTAGTGTGTGGCGCACTGCCGTAAAGCAAAGCACAGCTGTCACGTTTTGTTCTGGGCTCAAACTCTCTCCATGTACCCATTATTTTTTCATTTATATTGCATTTATATGGATATCTAAAACTAAATTGACCATTGAGGTTCAGATTTATGCCCTTTGGTGTTGGAACAGCCTTGAGTTTTAGCTTTAGTCTCCCTACAAAATCAAAGTAGCACTTAGCCTGGTTAATTAAACAGTTGTCAGAGAAGTGCAGCAAGTATATAAAAATGTTTTTGTGACTGCGTTCCTAGTCAGGAAAAACCAACTCCTTCAAATAATCCAAGAAGTCTGGATGTGTTAGGATGCTGAAGAACCCACTTGCCCTCTTAAACACACTTTGTTGGCAAAATGTTCAAAATAAAAACCAAGTACCAGAATTAGTGGTAGATCTTGTTCTCTGCTGTGCAAAAACTTAACATGCACGTTTTATTTAGACCACACTGCCTGGAGAATCTTACTATACAAGGAAATCCCAGAACCATGACGTGATAGTGACCAGTTTACAGCCTTTTTTTCCCAGATATTTCCTCAAAATATCCACCTCATATGAGAAATCTTGTTTTTATAGCCACCTCATCAGCGAAAGACTTTAGCGTGGTGCAAGACTGAAAGAAATCTCCAACTGAAATATGTGACTTTGTATGCTGTTTACTTACAAAATCAAATCAAACTGGTGCAACTTTTTGCGTTTTTCTTCTTTTGCTGCTTTTTGCGTTCGCTGCAGATTAGAAAAGGCAAGGTTTGCTAGTGTGTCTATAAAAGTGAGTCAATAAAGTGAAGGGGAATTAGTGAGATTCAGTCGAGGCAAAATAAAACCAGGCGAAAAACAGAGGGGAGGAAAGGAAGCATGGGGTCACTCAGTCAGTAGCCAGCCCTGAGGCATCGGTATATAGCTCTAACCTGGAATTCCAAATAAATAATTCCCTAACACGACCCCCTCCCTGACACCAAACTGGAAGAGGCTCAGTCACACTCACACACATAGCAGAGAGGAATGTGCCAATGAAAACTAACCATTTCCCCAAACCTATGGCTTATTTAAACTAGTTTTTGAAGTATTTGATTTGTCTGGCACCTGATAAGTTTGCAAGGTAACATCAACCACATGCATAGGTATTCATTCTGAAAGCTAAGTCCTCAGTCTAGCAGGAACTTCCAGTTAATCCTTACCAAACACAGCATGAAACTGTTGTATTCATTAATAAACAGGCATGCAAAGGGAGCCATGACATCGGGGTCAAAAGCTCTGCAGAACATACAAGTAATTAAAATGCACTGAAGGAAGATTAGAAGAGTCAATGGGATATCGCTGTGGGTACAACAGGCTGACCGCTAACACAATATGTGGGCAGTGAGCAGGATGTCTTTCTTTGTACTCAACTTTCAAATTGAGTCTCACAATCAGCTTTTGGATAAAAATACAGAGCTTGATAATATCAAAACAACAAAATTGGATTCCATTCCTTTAGATTCATTTCTCAATAACAGGACAGGATATGAACCCAGTTTTATTTTGATGTGCCTTAAGATTTATGTACGCGCACACACATATTGAATGACACACATTTAAAGTATGTCATAAACATTGAGATTCGCTATTTTCATGTTAGGGCTCATAACAAACAGAAGAAAAGAATGACGCTGAGGAACAGACTGGCTATGAAGGAAGACATGTATCCGGCTGCTGATAAGTAGTCCATCAAATGTAGTAGGTAAAAAAAACTTGAGAAAAAAGTTGGGTGTTATAGTCATAGCTTCGACAATGCTTTTTACCCCAACAATGATCGGTTCGGGTAAATTGGTATAACTTCTATACACTCAGGTTCACCTTGCTAGTATCTGGTTGGAACCCATGTTGCCTTTAGAACTGCCTCAATTCTTGGTGGCATAGATCCAAGAAGGTGTTGGACACGTTCCTCAGATATTTTACATCCATATTGACAGGATAACATCTCAGTTGCAGCAGATTTCTTGGCTGTACATCCATGATGAGAATCTCCCGTTCCGCCACATCCTAAAGCTGCTCTGTTGGATGGAGATCTGGTGACTCTGGAGGCCGTTGGAGGACAGTGAACTCATCACAGGTGTTCTACCATTCATTGCAAAACTGTGGACCTATTTTTCCAAAACGGAGTTGGACAAAAACTACGGTAAAACCTGTTGGAAAGCATCTTTTTCAGCGATTTTTGTGTGAACATATCAGTTAACACCCCTGACCACTCGGTGAGTTTCATGTCTTTGTATAGGAAAATTTAATGTTTTTTAGGAAGGATTGTTCCAGTGCATCTATCCAGCCATTGTGAAGGTGGGGGTGTGCAACCACAGAAACTGAAAAAGCTCGTGCCAGCAGCATGTGTCCACATTTTAATCAAAATTGTTCTATTTTATCATAAACAATCTGAAAACAGGGCTTTAAAGGGATACTTCGGGATTTTTGAAAACTTTTGAAATATAACCATTTGCATTTAAAATAACAGATTTGAGCTGCATCAGCTTCCTGGTTGTAGCTACGCAGCGGCGGAGTGATCTGCAGAGAAAATAGTCCCTCAAATGCGGTAATTCATGTGATACAAGGTCAGTTTTATTTTAAAAAATATTCTATCGACACACATTTGTATCGTTAGTCTGCCGTTATATGTGATTTACCTCAGGTGCACTGTGGAGTGGATCAGAGTGTTTTTAATGCAGGCT
>JAPMNP010631766.1:0-17265 GCA_029874935.1 Atherina boyeri
GGGGTCGCCAGACTCCAACGGCTAGATGAACAGGGGAAAGGTAAAACTCAATTGTTCAACTCGAGGGTAGGGGGAAAATGAGCATATTTACCCAAATGGTGGTGTGTCACTTTAATATGTATGAATAAAGCTTTTAGGTAGGTCGTGTGTTTATGCTGAGATAACTGACTGATAAGCATACTGGCTGATGGTGCTTATGTAAATGTAAACTCCCAGTAACTACCACTGTGTGCTTCAGTTTGGAGCCAGCTGTTTGCACCACTGTTCACTGCCTCATGCTGGACAATGTGTCATATTTGAAAATAATGTATTTCCATATCCAAGAGCGAAGTGACATGTTCCTTTTAGCTTGATGGATCAATTGTGAAGGTGTTAGCCGCCGACTTACAGGTTTAATTTAATTACACATAGCACAGAGATACAAATAGATATGAGATCTGTCCTTGAGTTGCTGTTCTATCAGAACAAGCCAACATACAGTACATTAGCCTCTCAAGTTCAGACATTATAGAGATTTGATAGATGGATGTATTGCTGGTCAAAATGCTCTTACTGAAGTGCTGCTTTGAAAATCGGGTTGCTAGGTAACAGTCTGAGTGTCAGGTTTCCTCTGCTAGAGTTGGCATTTGTAAGACAGCTTACTGTTTATTTTGTACCTAGTATCACAGCTACTTGACCTCTACAGTCTCAGTGGGCTCTATAGGGCCAAAAACAGGAGTTGGTCCCTGGGCCATCATGATTGTCTTTGGGTTCAGTTAGAACCGTGGGTTTTAATCAGATGGGGAGATTTTCATGGGAGGTGGCTTGCAGGTTTTAGAAATTGAGTGAAGATAAAAGACTTTCATGGATGCCAACTTGGATGCTGAAAACATGCTAGCATGTGTGGATAGCTGTTGCATTGATACCGGTGCCGATTTAGGCATTTCATGAACCATGATGTGACTGTGTGTAAATTTATACTGTTATCGTCCAAAATCATGATTATAGTAGCCCACTTAAAAAATTTAGCAAAAGCACTGTTAAATGTCCAAACATTCCCGAGTCCAGTGAGTTGATCCAAAACATCCACCTAAAACGGATAACTTAATGAAACGCTATCCCTTCATACTATACAGATCCAACTGGTGTATCTTGATTACAACAGTTTTGCACTAGTAAAGGGAATATTTTTTAATCTGATGTACTTCCCTCAAAGCTACTGTGTAACAGTCACTGTCTGTCGCCTGCATAGCCAAATCTATTTTTTTTTCATTTGGGTTTTCTGACCAGTTTAGTCTATATTTGCAAAATGATTTTTTATAATTTTTTGTTCTGAAAAAAAAAACATCTGCCTTTTCTTCTGAAAGTTTAAGATGTTATGTTTCACTGTTTAAACTGACGAACACACTGTTACGATCAATGTCACACACAGATGGATATAACCCCATCTCTCATTTTCCCTCTCCAGATGCAGCAAAAGCTGCTCATCGGTCAGCCACCGGAGGTCTTGTAGTGGATACCCCCCCACACCCAGCTCTGGGCAATATTGTCGGTCCAGCAGCATCAGTGCTGTCTGGTGTGCCACCTCCGTACCAGCCAGTTAGTGTGCGGCACTTGGATTCTCAGTCCAGCTCAGAGGAGCCTCAGGATTACCTGTGGCTCGCCAACTGTGAGAGCAAAAAGCCTGAACCTAACAGGTGAGATTATTTGTGTTTATTTATCTTAATTAGTGGTGGTGTAGTGTTAATTGTGATATTAGCTTGTCTGCACTGTTTCCAGATGATTTCTTATTTTGGTATATTTCAACTTTACCGTTACTCTTACCCTGTCCTTGTCTCCACTGTATGGTGTATGTAGCTCAGGGGAATGTCAGCCTCCACTGGAGGGGGACCAGGAGTATTTACTCCTGGGAGAGTGTGAGAGCAAGACTGTTCCTCCACAGACTAGTTTGTGAGTGGCCAGGCTTTTGGCTGGAGCTGCCTGCTGGTGTGGAGTGCTAGACATGAGTAGAAGACAGACTAACAGAGAAACACAAACGCTTCATACAAAACTCTTCTGCAGATTCATATGACTAAAACTTATAAAATGGCTGTTACTGCTATGGGAAGCATTATAATTTTGTAAATAATCCTCCCTGCGTATTGAAAAAACTAGGATTTTTTTTTAGGATCACACTAAACTGATTTTGTTTTGCCTGCATGTGTTGAAATTACCCAGTAGCTTCTTAGAACTTTGGTTTTTCACTTAATTCACAAAGTAATGCTACTTAGGAATGATTCTTACAAAGAATACTGAGATGCCTTAACACAACTTTATATTATTAATAGGGCTGTCAAATGATTAACATTTTTTATCAAATTAATCAGAATTTTCAGTGGATTAATCAGGATTAATCACTATTTGCAATTACACCTGAATCCTAACCAAATTATTTTTCTGAAATGCATACCAAAAGATAAATAACAGGACAGCTTGAAGGATAATGTAGCAATATCGCTGTCTGGATGGAAATTTAGAGAAATTCAGGAGAAAGGTTGGTTTGGGAGATTTTTGGGAGGGGCTTCGAAATTCGGGAGTCTCCCGGGAAAGGTGGCAAGTATGCCTCAAGCTTGAACAGCTCCAGTGAAATTGAAACTCCTTGTTACAAATCTTGCAAATAAACTTGTACTGGTTAACTGTACCATCATCTTTTTTTTTTCTTTTTTTTTTAATCCATCCATATGCCCACCTTGCTGATCCATCTCGACTCTAGCTCCCCAACCACTTTCCTGGTCATCCGTGAAATGCGTTAAAAAATTTACGTAATTAACAACAAACTAATTAACGTTGTTAATGCGCTATATTTGACAGCCCTAATTATTAAGTCTAGCTTGTTAACAGTATTGTGAAGGCCTGTTTTACTGTAACTGTGTGGATTTCTTAGCTTCACTCATGCATCAACATGCTTTATTCTGGGTATTAACCTTAGGTGTATGTGTATTATGATTTTCAGAGCCCATGCTGAATGCTCCAAGTCTACCTCGTCAGAGACAGACCTGAACGACAACCTCCCATCTCACCGCACGCCTACACCTTCCACTTCCTCAGCAAAACACACCTCGCACAATGGCTTCTTTCCACAGCATCCGACTCCAGCTTCTGCTCCTTCTTTTTACGACTCCCCTCCCTCACGTGGTGCCTTACTCTCAAATGACGGTAGCCTCTATCAACTCCCTCGCAGCTACTCGCAGGACACTGTGCTGCTCCCTAAGTCGGCCTCCTCCCCGCTGGCTCATCCAGACAGTGGGGATGCCTCGGACATTTATGTCTTCAACACACCTTCAAGGAAGCACTCAATGGAGACACAGATGCGCAATCTTTCCATCAGTTACGACATCCCACCCACACCTGGTGCAAACTCTACTTACCAGGTGCCTCGCACATTGTCATCATCAACAGGGGTTGGAGGCTCAGAGGGTGGAGGAGATGTAGTGCCTCCTCCCAGGCCGCCCAAGCCTTCACTTGGATCGACGTCAGGGCTGCCACCACCCCCTGCTGAGCGCTCACCCACGGACACCTATTGTGTGCCTCGTTCAGCCTCAGAGACGGATGGAAACTACTGTGTACCAACTAGTGCTGGGAGTAAAGCTTTACGCAGCAACACTATCGGCACTGTTGACAGTTCCCGGCTCCGCAGAGGTTTGTGTTCCCCCCCTTTTTTGGGTGCCCTTTTCATTTGGTTTTCATGGATATTTCCTCTAGATCAGAGGTTCTAAACTTTTTGAGCCCCGACCCCCAAGAAAACACATGTTGGTGTTTGCGACCCCAAGATCAGCTTCTTTCGCTGCGATTATGCCAATTTCAGATTTTAAGTATGGTAAGATTAATAACTTTGTTATTAGCGTGTTAATTTCACAGGCTAATTTGTTTGCAATGACGTATTAATGTTGACAGACCTAATAAAGTATTTAATAAATGTAGACTATATTTTTAACAATCTTGCGACCCCCTGAGATTATCTTGCGACCCCATGGGGTCTGTACCCCCATTTTTAGAACAAGTGCTCTAGATCACAGATGTCAAACCTGAGTTCAAGCTAATTTAACTGAAATTAATGGGTCATTGTGAAGAAGTTGATAAAAATCTGCTGGATACATTTGTTTCGAATTAAGTTTGTTGGAGCAGGGAAACAACAAAAAAACCCTCAGGATCGTTGCCCTCGAGGACCGGTTTTAGGTCCTTGCTCTAGATGCTATATCTATATGTTAATCTTTACACAATTGCGTGCATCTTAATCCCCTTGTCAAATCTGTCACATTTTACTGTGCCATTACTAACATGAGCAGTGGTACCATCTGATCTAGGGAAAACCAACAAAAGAAAACAAAATATATGCAGAATATAGTCCTGGATAAGATAAGATGATATTAAATTAAAATCTTACAAAAAAAGAGGAAGATGCTCTGCCTTTTAACAATAATTGATGCCCATCATCTATTTGCAAAGGCTAGAAATGGACAAAAAGGGCAAGAATAGCAAAACTGGCTAGAACAAGACCAGGTTATTTTTCCTCTTCCCTCTGGTGGTGAAAATTGTCATTGCAGAAGTTATAGTGTTTAAGTCATATTTTGTGCATTTTTGTCGAAAACTCCATTGCCAGTCTTATCCGTGCTATCCAATTTGCCAGGAGTCTAAGTAATCAAGTGAATTTAGTAATTGTTATCGAACAGCTGAATAGGTCCATAGTTGGAGGGGAAACTGAATTGTCAATGTAAAAAAATTAATTAATAAATAAATATAGATATTATTTTTTTATACATTTTTCCTTTTCTTGGTACATTTACAAAGTGATATGTCTCTGCTATCATATCTCATTTGGATTGTTTGCCCCACTTACTCTTTTGCAGCGGGGACACTCACATTTGCCTTACAAGTTTTTTTCTGTATGGGTGTTGTTTGTAAATGACATGCATTATCCGCTACTCCAGTATTTAATGAAAACACAAGAATGGAAGAAGAAGCTAAAGCTATGTGTAAAACACATTTACATTTATTGAAATAAAATCATGTTACCGTACAGTTATACTACACACATCCTGAAATAAATTTTTGTTTGTGTTTTTTTTGTTTTGTTTTTTGTTTATGCAGATTTTGGATCCCAGGACTGCTATGACATTCCCAGATCATTCCCTTCAGACAAAAGCTGCTCATTTGACTTCAATGAAAGCTTCAACAGCTATTTTGTAAGTGTTGTTTCTAAAATAAGTAATGAACTGTAGAGAATTGGCACACTTTCACAATGTTTTACAGCAGAATTGTCATTATAATAGTGATGTTTTGACAAGCCGTGCCAATTATTGAAAGTATAATGTTTCTCATAGTAAAGTTAGGACAGTATTTAGATTGTAAATATAATCAGAATGCTGCTTTTCAAAATCCTCTGTAGCCTTTCTAAATATTCAATGGAGCAAAGACAGCATCACTTGTTGAAACTGAGTAATTTCATTTTGTTGATTTATTTCTTTTCTATTCTGGTGTAAAGGTACTCACTCAGTGGCTAGTCCATAGAGGCTGTATGTCAAGCTTCCTGAACCACTCTTTTACGATTTGAACCCAATAAATTCGGACATTGTCACCTCAAAATATGTCTGTGCTTTTGGAGAGGAAGGGAAGCTGATGATGTTAAAACTGGTTCATTCAGCAAATTGAGGTAGTTATCGGATATCATTTTCTTTCTGAACATAGACCAGATCCAATGAAACACCAAATTGCTTCACTGCCTCCACAGGCTTGCACAGTAGGCACGCGATAGGATGGGTGCAGCACTTCTTTCTCTGCTCTGCTTTGCTGAAGAGCCCATTGCTTTTGAGCTTTTAAACCAAGATGTTTGTGCTGACTTTGTCGCATTAGCATTCCTGCCTAAATTTATTTTTTTCCGTAGCTCTTTCTTAAACAATAAATTTGAAATTTAAAACCAGAATGTTTGAAAATAATCTTGGATATTAATTTTCTACATCAGTTTAGAATCACTGTTTCGTCAGTTGGGTGTTTTTGATTTAAGAGCTTGTTCATCTGCCTTTGACCTTCAGAAAAACAAAGGAATGATGCCAGTGGGTCATTCTGCAGATGAGGTTGACCAGAACTACGTCCCTATGAGTGTCAACTCCCCATCACATCATCATTCAGTCAGTTTGCCAGAGCCAGTGCACGAGACAAACTATGTGCCCATGACCCCAAGCAGTGTGGAGTTCTCCTCCCTGGGAAAACAGGTTCCCCCACCCGCCCACATGGGATTCCGCTCAAGTCCAAAGACCCCCCCTCGCATGCCAGTGTTAAGTGATTGCCAACCACCACCTGTGGACCGAAACCTCAAGCCTGATCGCAAAGGTGAGAGTACAATCAGTGTGCATGTATGCATGGGTGTGACTTGTTTAATAAGTATTCAGTATGTTTTGGCTTCATTGTTGGTTTGTGCTGGACTTTATTGTTCTTCTTAACTTTTTTCCAGTATGCAAAGTGTAAACTAATACTACAACTCATGTTTTGTCTCTCACTGCTGGTCATAAAACCAAGAATACAAAATGTCATTGTCAATGTGGTCATCTTTTACTTCATCGCTAATGTGGGAAAATACCTCCATTGGTTTGTCTGATGTAAATTCCATCATCCATCTCTGTGCCTTTTTTCATAAGCAGTCTTTTTATTCTTATATATATATATATTTTTTTTTTTTATTTACCTCTTGGTGAATTAGTTTACATCCTCTTACAAGTTTACATCCTCCTACATGTCACAGAGTTAACTCTTTGTCTAAAACATGCTTGACTTGAGCTGAGAGGCACTGTTAGTTGTTTTGGAGGGGGCTGCTCCCTGTGCCATGGAGTGACCAAAGCCTGGAGGGGTCACCTCCATCCCCTTTGTTCCCATCATTTGAATGGAGCCCTTTGATTAAAGACCTGATGGCAAGAGGATTTTAGAATGTGGGCAGATTGAAAGAGCGAGCGCAGGGCAAAGAGTTCGACAGAGAATATCTTGCAGGCAAATCAAAAGCAAGGACTGTAAATGGGTGGAAAATGGGGTGGGTCTATGTTTGATATATCCAGAAAATGTACCTTTTTGTTTGACCTTAGAGCCACATGGATCCCCTTTTAGCAATAGTCATTGCAAAAATCTGTCTTATTAAAATTGTAAAAAGAATGTTATTGCTTCCAATAGTGGTACAAGTATTTCACAAAGTATATTTCACAAAAAGAACAAAGTAACTTTCAATCTCAGATTTCAAGAAACTTGGAATTCCTGTCGAACTTTTGTTGCAGGAAACAAATACTGTACTAGTCAGTGTATTGAGACAGTCAGATGTAGGTTTCCTTTAATTTCTCTCCAAATGGCTTCTTGTTGATGTAATTTACATTGAATATACAAAGTGCCACAAATTTATATTTTCATGATAGATATACCACGTCATCTGACTATATGTGGCCCACAATACTCAGAGCTACCTGGACATGGAGTATGTAGGCCAAGTTAAAGCATTGTTAGCTCAGAATATTGACAAAAATCTTAGAGGCAGACTTCCTTGTTATATTTAATGTAAGATATTTGAATGAAAGCTGAAGAAAAGTAAACATCAGGAGTAATTTTTCTAATCTTTGCCTTTTTAAAGTGGAGCGTATTAATGATTTTAAGACCCCCTTCAATTTTTCCTGCATGTTACTAGTTTCCTTACCATGAGCCAAACAAATTTGAATGTTCTCTAGACTACTCTGAATCTCTGAGCGATATTCATCTTTTGTTCACTTTTCTCCCTGCTTTGACTGTTCCAGCTTTATTGTCAATAAGCATTTGGCTTGTGTTCAAGGCCAGCATAATTTTCATGTGATTCCTTTTGAATAAAGTGAGATTGTTTGAAATTGTGGCACAGGTTAGGGTTTTGATCTTGACAGCAGTACAGATAAATGTTGCGCTCAGTGTAAATGCAGCATTATGTCTTGTTGACAAGTAACTTTTCTGCTGCAGACTGATATGTGCTCTTCTCAACATGACCCGATTTCTTAGCGTACTCTCAGTGCTTATACACAGCTAATCGTGCATGCACAGCTGTGATGTCAGTCTTTGTGTGGGAAGTCGTGGTGCATGGAGTGAGGTGCATGTTGGGCAGTGTGGGTCTGCTGTTGTCATGACAATCATCCTCTCGAAGTATGCTGCTCAAAAAGGTGATTGAGTGTTTGTGAGGGTGCAGTTTACTTGTCTTTTGCTTTGCATGGCAGAGCAATTCTTACTGTAGGGCTGAACTGTTATGATCACCAAATATTTGTAATAAGCAAAGTCTTTTTTCACCAATCAGGTCAGAGTCCTAAAATAATAAGAGCAAAAGGTGTCTGTTTAGAGCGAACAGACTCTCAAACCGTAGGTGAATTCCCCCCGAGGAGACAACGCAAGGGTAGGTACATCACTCTGAACTGATGTTGTGTATCTGACTACTTTCCATTCTTTGACTCTCCACACCCCACTTCATCTGGACTCTTTGCATGTTGTAAGTAGTGTACTGTGTATTCTTTATTTTTTAATTTTTTTTGCAGGCCCTTGGGATCTGAAAACATGAAATGTGTGTAATTAATCCAGTGTTATCACAAATTCCAGCAGATGATGCATGAGAGTGCTCTTCAGGCACAGTGGGTTTCCCTTTATAGTTGTAATATAAAATAATATGCCATGACACTAATATGATTTCTTAAATGTAGTCAACCAAATAACATACTAACATTTCTCCTCCTGAGTGTTTAACTTTTTTGTTTTTCTTTGCTGTACAACACATTGTGATTCCAAAATACACATTAAGATGCCACATTATTGTCCCCAAAAGACACGAGAGGGTTCAGGTTGTTTTAGAAGGCTCTCCAAGAAGAAATTGGACAAAGATATAATTAATGAGAATCTTGCACTAACAACCAAATCTGCCCTATCCTTTTGTGTACATGTGTTATATTTTGGCTACTTCCTGAGTCTGAATAAAGTATGAAAAACAATTTTCTTAAACAGTTTGTAGATAATCATCTATAATGAGTTACTATATTAGGTCTTTATTATTCAACATATTGACTTCTAAACTCTCCACAGCTTTGCATCATATGCTGGGTTCATCCTTCTCAGTTTTTATAGGTTTTAACTGGAAAAAGTTATACTTCTATTAAAAAAGGAATCAAAATATATCCAACAGTCATAGTTTTTTTTTCCTCCAACAGAGAATGTCACGTTGATACCATGCTGTGTTGTATTTTGGGTTACGGGGTTTGTTGAGACAACATATTGTAAGGAATCCCTCATACCTAGAGGCTTTCTTTTGTATGCTAGGTCTGCATATTAACCTTCAGGATTATGTTTTCAATACACACACTGAATGATTGGACTCTAAAATAATATATCAGTAAATTGCTACTCCACATTGAAAAAAAACAAACATTTCAGGTGCAAGTAACACAAAGTTTCAAGATTTGATAAAATCTTCACTGTTAATGTAGCGACTGATGAAAACCTACATCCTATGACTCAATAAAATGAATGCATTGTTGTATGTTTTTGGATGTTTTCGAAACTTTATAGTTAGCAATTTTGCTAACGGCTGAAAAGAAACTGTTCTCAAGCTTCCTTGGATGTGTTACTTTTCATTTGCAAAGATCATTCTCTCTCTCTCATATGTAGTTTACAGCATCCAGCAAAAACATTTAAATCAACTTGGTTGGTATGTCTCACTCTTTGGTAGCTCAGTTTGATTTCTGATTCCTGTTTCATCTACATTTCTCTCCCCTTTTCCGGAGATTAGTTATTTGATAAAAACTTTAGCCAAATGAAATGAGAGGACTTCTCTTACAAGATGGTGATTCTGTCTCAAAATGCAACACGATGTGACATACCTTTACCAATCTTTCCCTATGGTTTGTTTAAACAAAGTATAGTTGATATAAAGGACATTAGACAACAGTTCTGCCATAATAAACAACGATATAACAGCGTTTCACTTAAATCTTTGTAATTAACTTTTGGCTAAATCTCCCCCCAAACAAGCACCAGTACAGTACTGATTTGAGTCTTTGTACTGAATTAAGTGGTTAACTGGTATGTGCACCCTGTTTTTAGGAAAACCTGCTCCACTGGAGATCAAACCACTACACGAATGGGAGGAGCCCTGCACACCTGTTCGCTCGCCTGTCACACGAACCTTTGCCCGAGAGTAAGTATCTAAAATGCTCTGCAGCATTTTTCCTAGTTTCACATTTTGCTAACAGTCAAGGACATGTTCTCACAGCTCTGCTTTCCCCAGAGTCTTAGTTTTAGTTTAAAGTGGAGTTGCTGCCACACAGACTGGAATGTTTCTGAAAGTTTAGAAGAATTTTACTTCTTTGAGAAACATATTATTTTGGTAAAATGAAAAGATGTGCATTGCCTTTCCCGTGCTTTATACAAAACTCAAAATGCAGCTGGGGTGATCTTTCTTGGGTTAAAGCGACTCTTAAGAGTATTGGGGCCACTGAAGAAAAGAAAATAGAATTCTGAGAAAAAAGTCAGAATTCTAAGTTTAATGTCAGAATTCTGACTTTTTTCAGAAACCTAAAACAAAACAAGAAAAATAACGGAGGATTCTTTTTTTTTTTTTTCATTTAAAAAAAAGTCAGAATTCTGAGTTTAATCTCAGAATTCTGAGAATAAAGTCAGAATTCAGACTTTAATCTTTTCGTAAATGAAAAATAAAATCCTCCCTAAAAATTTTTTGTTAGTTTTAGATTTCTGAAAAAAGTCAGAATTCTGAGATTAAACTCAGAATTCTGACTTTTTTTCTCGGAATTGTATTTTCTTTTATTCAGTGGCCCTAATATTCTTCCGTACTTACCGATGTTGCACTTCAGATAGCACAGCACAATTATTTGACCATCAACTCACTTCAAATCCCCACCCCCTCCTTCCTCCAGGGCGTAATGTGAAAGCATACGTCTGACAGGCATGTCCCTCAGCCAATCCTAGAAGTGGGTCCCACTTCTAGGATTGGTTGGAGTTGTAATGGAACATTTTGAGATTAGAATAATAATATATTTTTATTCCTGGTGTGTCTGTCTTGTATTTCAGAGTTCCATTACCTCATTTAGAGCATTTTACCCTATTATAAAAATGGTGTAATAATGCAACATCGGTAAGGGTTGCTTTAAAGAGTCTCTTGTGAGAACATGCCCTATAGTGGATACAATTAGGTAGACACTAACACTTCATTCATTGCTGTAGTCACTGTTTGACCAAAGTAGCACTGCTCATGCAAACAGGTCTGGGATCTCTTTCAGAGCTACGTTAGACTGAAGGCAGTTTGTCGGTTTATCTGAGATGAGGCCTATTTTTGTGCTTAATACTGCAGGGACTCCCCGGGCTGCAGTGGTTTATAGCTTTAGCTGTTATGTCTGCATTATGTTTTGTGCTCACCAGAGAGTATATTTGCTTGGAAGTCAGTGTGTAAACATTTTGAATGCTGCTCAGTTTCTCTAGGTTTCCAATGCCAACGAGACCTCCTTCAGTGCATAGCACGGCCTCCAGCACTGACTCCGAGGAGTATGATGAGAATTATGTAGCCATGGACTCTAATAAATCCACAGATGAACCAGTATGTAACACACAACTGTCCTCTGATTAAAAATAAATCACAATATTCCTTTTTTAATTTGCTTCTCAAGTTCAATATTCAAAGCCAGAAGAAAAAAAAAAATCAAGTAAACTTATTGAAGAAAATGTTCTTATATATACAATCTATGCCATTTCTAGTTTTCTTAATCTGTTCATGCCCTTTAAATGAAATCTCCATACACTTTTCTCATGGAGACAACAAGAAGAAAATATTAAGTGTGGGACAGACATAGTTACAGGATTTTCATGCTCTGATTACTTCCTGAAATATGAAAAAAATCACAGTTTGAAGTTCTTTTTTCGCCCACTTAGTCATCTATAGGTGTGGACAAAATACTGGTGGCTGCAGATGGACTCCTCCCCACTGAAACTTCTTTCATTGCAGTTTCCTTTTGTTCTGCTATTCTGCTTTCTTTACCCTCTTTCTCTTTCAAACATATATTTTTTCAGGTTTTTTTTTCATTCCGTCGAGTAAAATAAAATCAAGTTGGCACATCTTTCAGTTATTCAGAGATGACTAATAAAACAGGCACAATTGGTAAATACAGCTTGGTACTTTCTAAAACACCATTGGATAACAGGTCTGTTACTGTTTAAGTATTTGATTTACTGTTTTTTTATTTTTCTTGCTGTTAACTGCTTGTTTACTTTTTCACTTGCTTTGATACAAAATGCCAACTTCCTGCTCTTTCATCACTCATGTTAATTTCTTTTCCCCTAGTTTCCCATTCCCCTGGCTTCCTCAGGCTCTGGCTTCATCAGATTTCTTTTTCTTGCATTTTGGTCTTAACCATCTGCTCTTCTTTTTTTTTTCCTCCTTTGCAACTACTTCCGTCTTATTCTGTGTAGAGAGGAGTCCTTCTACTGCACAGTCCCCATCACCCCTGTAAAGAGGGAGGTGGAGGAACTTGACACCATAGAGGAGGTGAGCAGGGTTGCCAGGATAGAAATGCATGGCCTGCCCTGTCAGAACACCAAAGGTTGCAGTTTTCAGTTGTTGTTATTAGATCATAGGATAAATGGCACAGACCACCAACACCACCTACAGGATGTGGCTTGGACACAAGGGTTGCAATGATTTTTTTTTTTTTTTTTTTTTAAATAGTTGTATACACTCACTCTCCTTATAACTGTTATAGTTTTGTCACATCCTAGTTCTATTAACTCCACCTTACTTGTAGATCAAGTTAACACCACTTATTAGCCCAGTATCTAAGAGTTGTCACAATACCAACATTTTTCTTGTTTTTTTTCTACTAATGTAAATCTATTACTATTTTAAGAATGTGATTTTCAAAGTTATTGGGGAAAAAAGGAAACTTGCTATCTAGTAAGAGTACAAGTTATGAAAGAACATGAATGGGAGCCCTTCCCGTGTGGTTAGCTGGAATTAAAACATGGTTAAGGTTAAGATTTTCAGCCAATTGTGTTTAAACGTTGAGTTGTTTCCATCATGGTTAAGCACTCATACTATGAATTTAAAAAATCTTCACTGTCAAAGCATCTAAACCACTATTTTATATTATATAAATGCATTGAAAATCCGTCATTGCAATCAGTGTAAATATTAAGATGTGTACTACTTTTTGCTCTTGTGGTGTATCCACCCTAGAGCACACCTTGCAAGCATGCTGACTGTGAATATTGGTGGTCGCTGGATGAAAAGAAGGTTTAAGCTTCTAGTGAAACAATAATCAGCTCAGTAGTAGACTTGTATAATAATCCATAAATCATACATGCCTGCATAAAGACGCACTAAAGACTGTCAAATGTAGTCATGCAATTTGTTATGCTACTGGTTTTAAATATCAGTTAAAAAAAATTTTGGTTATTGTGACAACAAATTTGTGTATTCAGGTAGGAACATTGCTTTACTGTGACAATCTGTGAAAGTATCTTTTCCCACTCTCAATTAGATCATGAAACTTGCCGCACCTGTGCCTGTGGACGGTGGTAGTAGCCCTATGGTGAAACCGAAGGGAGACAAGCAGGTGGAGTACTTGGATTTGGATCTTGAATCGGGCACATCTACCCCACCTAGGAAGGTACGAGTTTGTTGGCGTCAAATTTCTTAATCATATTTTCTTAAGTGATTGAGATGGTGGAGTGGTCATTTAGAACAACTTTGTCTTTTCTCAGATGAAAAACAACGGAACTGGCATTTCATCATCAGACGAGAGGGTGGACTATGTAGTCGTGGACCAGCAACGCACACAGGCCCTTAAGAGCACCAGGGAAGCATGGAGTGAAGATCGTCAATCCACAGAGACTGATACCCCCTCCAAAGTACCCAAATGAACCAGTTGCCTGTTAACTGTCAACCCACCTTCCAAACCTCCAAACTGCCGGGCCTCTGATACAGGTGTAGGGCCTGGTTTATACTTTAGGGTAGTCATGTTCCACCCTAGTGAATTCCTTTGTGTATTAGAGGCAGTGGATCGTCATAGCCACTTAACTGACTTTAGTTTACACTGCTATCAGGCCTTGGAGAGCACTGTGTGTGCATCTTTAGAAAGTTCATGCGGGCCAGGAATAAGCTTTGTGTAGTAGGAAATTAGGTGGAATGACTGGACTTTTCATTTGGGAGGTTTGACTTAAGCGGAATCGTAAACTTTGAACCTTCACTGCGTCCTTTATGAATAATAGGTCCTTTCTGTTTTGTTTATTTTGTTGGTTTTTTCCATTTTTTTCTTCCAACTTTTCCATTGCCAGTGGGCTGATCCAGAGTTAGCATTTCCTTCAAATGTAATGCTGTTATTTTGTTTTAGTTTTTTTTGGGAGTCTAAATGAAATCACTTGATGGCAATTACAATGTCAATGCCACACTATTGGATAGCGTAGAAAATTAACTGTTAATTTTCAGTTTCTGCTGTTAAATCTGGGTGAGGTTTCAGTTGATGTTTGCAGGTTAGATTTACAATTTCTTAAGTCATGGCAGATGGCGCAAGCTGACCCTGATCTCTGTCCAACACAAATCTACAAGTAAGGAGTCCAGTATGACCGATTTTTCTCATGCATTCTTTTTTTCTTTCTTTTAAAACTAAAGCAGTTGAACTTGTTCATTTTAAACATTAACAAGTGCTAAATCTAAGCTTTCGATTCACTCAAGGTTTAATCCACTGAATATGTGATTTCCATTTGTTTTGGAAATGGAAATGCTTCAATCTGTCGTTATGGAAGTGCAAAGACTGTACAAAAGTGTTATGTATATAAACAGGAGAAGTGTCCTTTTATTTGTATGAAATATCCACCATGTTTGACTATAAAGGTATAGAGATTCTGCAGGGTAGAATTCTGTATCAGTCTTAGATGGTTTCAGGACTTGTGATTAATGAATGAATTACTGTGAGTTTTTAAGAGTGTGACAGGTTTTCTGTAAGTTATGCAAAGTTATCAAACTTAGGTTACAGTGAGATAAAATCAGGTACTCTTTTTAAATGCATACTAATACAACTTTCCATTTCTAATTTATTTGCTCAAGCAATTTCATCAGGCCAATGTCATAATCAGTTCTAGCTCAATATTCTTGATTCCAGTGGAGGAACATTTGCCAGAGCCTGTTGAAATGCTTAGTGTGACATATGCCGGTAAATTAGCTTCATAAGTTAATTTTTCCGTTCTCTTTCTCCTGTCTGTCTCCTCTTAGGTTTAATTTATTTTAAACTGAACTGGCATACAATTTGGGAATATTGTCTGTCTCATGTAGTCAACTTGAGGCATTGTTTGTAGACAGTTTAAGTCTGTCTCCAAAGATCTCTTTTCACTAACTCATCTCTTCCTCAGAAAAACCAAGCATGTGCTACCATAAGATGCTACCATAAGAAATCATTGCTGTACATATTTTGCTATAAACTGTATTAACATATATCTTTTAAAAGATGTGCCTGCTAAGTCATCTTCATTTGACTTCACTTTTTCCTTGTTGCAGTTTTTGTCATAGACTGCAAAGCTGATGATGCTTTATCTTTTTTAACGAATCTCAACAAAAATGTAAATTTGAAAAGTGGACTAAATAAAATACATCTCTTATGCATGGTTTTGTCTTTATTTGATACAACTATTTGTTATGATTGGGAAATCAGGATGTAAGAGAATGTAGTAAATTAAGTAAATACTATCAACAGGTCATATGCCTGGTGAGTTTTCTTTACATTTTCTGGGTCAGTTTACACCCGATTGGGAAAATTGATTGAACTATTCCAATTGCATTAAAGCCCAAACACATAATTAAACCCTTGATTTCTCACAGATTTAAAGGGAACCATTTTCGTTTTTCAAACTTTGTAAGGTGGAGCTGCATATCACAATAGCACCAGTTCAATGCTGCAGCACCTGTCAGGGAAACATCCGATTGTGGGCATGAGAGGATGACCTGAGACGAGGCCACACCCCAACATGCACTGTGCATTCTTCCATCACATGCACTGATGATTTCTTCAACCCTGGAGTACTGAGGACACACTAGAGCTTGCCAACTACATAAAGTATAATGATGAGGAATATTTTACTCAACAGTTTGCATGGTATGAGTGCAATAATATGTATTTTATTCTTGAAATTTAAGAATATGTTTGTCATTAAGTAGTGCATCGTTTTCATATTTTATATTTATAATTGAACCTTAATTAAGCAAAAGTATGTTTTATTTGATTACTCCATTAATCGATCGGGATATAGAATACTCGATTAGTAAAATATTCGATAGTTGCAGCCCTACACTTATCAGGAAAGAATTAAAAATTTCACATTTTCATGGGGAACTTTAATTCATAGTTTACCATTTTAGCAATTGTCACCACAAACCTTTCCTAGATGATTGTGTGTTGCAACGGTTATTCTTCCATTCGGGACCCAACTAAATGTGCTTTGCCTGTGTTTAAGAGAAGGGGGGAAAAAACATGCAAATAAAATAAAACTGAAAAAATTAGCAGAAATGTGTACTTTGAAAATGTTCTTTTCTACACCACCGCCACAGTGTAGATAGAAGTTTATTTTGGTGTAGCGTTTGCGCGCGCTATTAATAAATTAATTTACCCGCTGAACAAGTGGCAGCTGTCTTTAATTGACCAACAGTCACGCGCTTCTCCCGTGAAGTAGGCAACAACTACGTTTAGCATTCATAGAAAAGTCGGAAATCTTCAAAACAGTGGTAAGTAGCATATTGTAAAGATGAAAAGAGAAAAGTCATTCATATTTGGGAGTATATCATGTTAAAGAAAAAAAAAAACTTAATTTAGACGACTAACAGCTAGTCGACGCGGTTTGCTAGCTCGCGGTGCTCCAGCTAAAAAAAAAAGAAAAAAAAGTAGCCTACAGACATTTTAGGCCGTCTTAATTTTAATTATGGTTTCACTCATGAAATGTATTTTGCTTTACTTTTGTTTCGATAAAATGTCAAATAGGTAGGCCTACTGTATTCCCTATCTCGCCTGCTAATAGCTGGGATAGGCTCCAGCCCCCCGTTGCCCTGAATTGGATAGCCTAATCTTTATAGACCTTCGTGATGATGATGATGATGTGCAGCGTCAGTGTGGTAAACTGTATGGGCAGGCAAACATGCTGGCACGCAGATTTTACATGTGTACTAAAGAAGTTAAAATATCACTCTTCAAAACGTATTGCACTCCATTGTATACTGCTCAACTG
>JAPMNP010631789.1:0-10321 GCA_029874935.1 Atherina boyeri
ATGGATGGATGGATGATGGATGGATGGATGGATGGATGGATGGATGGATGATGGATGGATGGATGGATGGATGGATATATGGATATATGGATGATGGATGGATGGATGGATGGATGGATGGATGGATGGATGGATGGATGGGCGAGCGGATAGATGGATGGACGGACGGACGGGAGTGAAGTTTGTGTGAGGCCCCCTGAGGGCTTCTCTCCTCTGGTGAATGAGATCTTGACAGGTTGCTGCTCTCTAATCAGCCCTCCACCATTTTAATCCCCTGCTCTGATCTACTGCTTTCTCCAATCTTGTCTTCTCTGAAAGGCAATCACAGGGTATGGGACATTTTAATAGCTTTTTGGCAGGAGGCACATGAAAGCACCATGAGCCCAGAATGAGGATCTTTTATTATAATGTCATCTCTGAGTGATGTGGAGAACTCTAGATGGCAGGAGTGTAGGATGGGGGAGGGACAGAGGAGTGTAGGGTGACCTTGCTACCATGAAATCGCTGGACAGACGGCTACCATGGCTTTCTGAACTTTCACTGAAGCAGATACAGTATACTAAACATTTTATCACGTCTGTTTGTGATTTATGTGGACTGCTGAGCTTCTCATTTAGAATTACACAATAATTATCATTTCAAGGAAGTGGTCCAAATGTTGCTGCTGACACATGCTTCGAGATTTGACTCGTCATGTTTTGCAGGACTAGATGTTACTGTGCTTTTATTCTTCATTTTTCACCTCCCTGACTCAGATACCAAATGTTGTATCTTACAGTTTGTGTTTCATCAGTGCTACAGTGACTAACTGGAGCATAATCAGCTGAAGATGTTTTAGATATATTGATATCAGATCGCATCCAGACCTAAAGATGTTTGGTTATAGCTGAGGAAAGAAGCTTGTTCACTTAACTGATGAACTCACTGTGTTTCAAGTTAATGTGGATACTTCTCTATCACTGTGTTAATAGTGAATAGAAGTTAATAATCATATCTATAATAATTAATCAATTCTTTATCATTAGTGGTGGGCAGCGATTAAAATTTTTAATCACGATTAATCACATAAATGTCTACAATTAATCGCGATTAATCGCATTGTTACACGCAAAATGTCATTTTCTTTTAAATGTACTGCTATATTAAAAAAAGGCAGTAACTTTTTTCATTTTCCCCTTTACATGGTAACAGTTAAAATATTTCCTGTAAATCATTCTAAACTCCTTAAATATTAATAAAATGATAGTAATAATAATAAATAATATAATATAATACAATTAAATAAAACAATAAAATTAAATATTTATGACAGGAGGAGGAAAATTTTAGGATTTCCAAATTAAAATGTAGCAAGTCAGCAAGATGAATCTAAAGCTGTGAAGCTGCTTCCTTCTAAACAGAGGAACAATATCTGATTGGATTTCAGCATCAGGTGAACAGACAGAAAGCAGGATTAGAATCTCAGAGCTTCTAGATGTGAGGGGAGATAAATCTTCCATCTATTTATTGGAACATTATCCAGATTTCTTGCCTATAAATTCTCTAACTTTGCATTCTTAGCTCCAGCCTTTAGTTTAACTGGACACCGTTTGAAAAGCTGGGCCTGTCTATTGTCTTCGTCAGCTTTAGCTCCGTGTTTTTCTGTCATCTGGAATTAATCTGAAATTTCTCTTTGGAATCATTTATTATCAATTTAGTTTCTGTAGATGATGTTTAGACCAGGAGTTTCTAAATTTTACCATCTTGGTTGGGCTAACGTATATGGCTGAATCACCCTATCTGCATTAACTTATTCAAAGTTAGATTTTTCAACATTGTGATGTTATTTCTTAATACCAAACCTTTAGGGTATTTAAATTAGTTTAAAGATTAATATTCCACAAACAGGTGGAGTCATTATCTTTAAACCAACTACCTGACAGTTGTTGATTGCACAAAACTGAATTGTGTGAAAAATACGTGCAGTATTCTGTTCTTACAGGGTATCACAGATCAGCAGAAGGACCTAGAAATTCAGCCTGCGGTATCACATTTCGACAAGGTAGCACGTTTCGACAGAACACCGGTACTCCAGCCGGATGTAAGCGTTACAGTACAGATTCCTCCTGGAAATGTCTCAGCACCAACAAATGCTTCCAAATCAATCTTTGCCATCTTCCTGGACAGGAACTGAGGATGGAACTGAACTTATTGAACTGAGGAGGAGTGTGGCTCAGCTAAAGCTGTTGAGAGTATTGATTCATCAATCAATAGCCTGCACTATCAGAGAGCCAACCTTTGCTGACTGGTCTCTGTATCTGTTTTGAGCTCTCTTCAGGGAGATTGCTACTTGGCCTTGGCTCTCATCTTTATATGGCCAGCGGGGATTGTCATAGGCTGCACTCCCCAGGAAGACTCTCATTAAACATGAAGACTGCCAGAGTAATCACAGCAGCATCAATAATACAGCCCGTTTCCTCAGAGAACACATCCACAGAACACACACGTTGACCTGAGAGCTGCAGACACGTCTCACACATCCAACTTAAACCTGATGGGCAACAATATGAAGACCAAATAGATACAGGAAGAAAATATCTAAAGATCATTTTCCCTCATTCAGGCTCGTCCTGATCCCGGTCCTGATCCTGTGTATGTAAAAAGATGACTGAGATAAAAAATAATAATTATCAGCCTTAGTTGTAGAATCACATAGGGACAGTAGAAACATGTTCCTACCAACAAGTTACAGGTCATGGTGTCTTCAGTCTCATCTTCAAGAGCAAAGCAAAGAAATCTGGACATCAGGAGGTCTTAGGGAGTCAAAGCAAAAGTTTAAGTTATTTAGAAATGATTTGTCTGGGGACCCCGGTACGAGCCGCGAGCAGGTCCGGGACCCCTGGTATCGGCCACGAGCCCGGCCCCTGCCCCGACCCCGGACCGGGTCCCGGACCTGCTCGCAGCTCGTACCGGGGTCCCCAGACGCATCGTGGTACGCGGGTCTTTTCGACCCAGTAAGGGGACCGTGAGGGTTAAATAAGGTTTGATCAAGCTTCGCTGTAGATCCTACACTGAGTTTAAGAAAGATTTTCATCTCACTACTGGAGTAATAGAAAGATGAAATGCTGTTTCTCAGCCTTGGGATAAATGTTGCCAGATTGGGTGGGTTTCTGCCAAATTCGGCTTGTTTTGAACTACCGTAGTTTGGGTGGGAAAAAATAGCATTGGGGAGGTCAATAAAATTTGAGCTGCTTTTCACAATATTCTGTGGCATTTTAGGAAATCTTCTGGAGTACACAATAACGAAATAGTTGCCATTATGTGGCAAAAAACAAAAACGTACACATTTCAATAAACTGTTGTGCCCTTGCACTTATTTACTACTATTACTATAGTCATTTAGCAGACACTTTTTTTTTTCATTAGTTCATTTATTATGAAATGGAGAGAATCTGTTGAACGTGACATCATCAATCAGTGACAGTCATTAGTTACCCAGGTGTCACTGTAAAATGTATTGCTCACTTTTAAGCACCCCAAACAGGGATAGGACTTCAACCAAGCTACAATTTGGTGAGTTGACCTGAAGGCCTTTCCTCTTAAACTTAGACTTGCCATTTAGAGGCAGCATCAAGCCGAAGTGGCAGAAATACAAAAATTATACAGAAAGGAAGGAGTCGGAGCTAAGATATTGGATCGCCCTGTGCCAGAGGATGACTCCAAAGTTTGTTGCAAGTATTGTGACACAAAAACCAAGCACAACTTCATGATTTAAGGAATATGGCAAAGAGTCAAGTCTTTCGCAGTACTGATCCTATCTGCTGCCGTATCAGATCATGATACAAGATGTCCAAAGATGCTGTGAACTGAGGATCGCAACTTATGATCAGGGAGCCTGTTTCTGTTACCCCTTTTCTTTGTTTATTTAGTGCAGTTGTATGCTTATTACAGGTTTTACACATATAATAGTTTTACAGTTTTAACATGAGTTTCAAGTGAGGCTGAAGTTAACGCCGTTTTTTATTGAGTTGGGCAGGTTTTACTTTGTGTATGGGGTGGAAACTGTCAGATCTGGCAATCCTGCTTTGGACACTGACGATAACGGCTTCAGGAATGTACTTAATAAATGTCAATGTGCCATCAAAACAAGTCAGAAACACACATTTTTAAAGGCGGGAAAGTTAAATAGTGTACATACTAGTTAGTAGAGCAATTGAACCAAGGCATCCTGTTTTCAAGCGGACCAGAGTTCGCTTTTTTGGTCCGCATCAGAGAACAAATGCACATTCACACGACTCCAAACAAATTGATTTATCCATGGAGGCGTACCACAATTCGTTTAAAGCTAACTGTGACACCACCCTTAGACACTACTTTAGCTATTGCCCAATTAATTGTGTTGACAGCTTTGGTTAAGAGTCAGTCAGTTTAGTGACATCAGTGTTGCCAGAGTAGGACAACTATGAGTTGAATTTTTCCTGAGCTGCAAATGGACGAAAATAGTTGGTTGCCAGGTTTTTCTTAGTTTTCTCAAGATATATGAGTAAAGATAGTCAAATATCTAAAACAGCCTTTTTAAAACTAGAATTAGAGTAAATATAATCGGCATTGATTGGCATCATGACTGTTCATTACAGTGCATCTATGTAAATAAGAAATTAAAACCGATATTTGTTCAGCTCAATGCATTTTCCTAAAGATGTACCAGCTGTTTGTGTCAGTGAGTATCTGATTTCCTTTCCAACATCATAGCCAAGGAATTCTCTTTAACAGTTTAATCAACACACTCAGCCACATTTTGTCCTGTTTACAAGCAACTCTGACAATCCACTCAGCTCTAATCCTGATTGAATTGAAGTTATTATGTTTTCTTTTCAAGAGGAGCAAGTGAACATCACATGATATCTGCTCAGAGGCGTCATCTTCCCATGCAGCTTTATTACTCTATTTACTTGCAAATTGCCTAGATTGCTGAAGGTGAAATACGACGTGATCGTGGTGCTTTGAACCTAATTGATTTTTTAGTGTTTTCCATTACAAGACCTCCTGCTGCCATTTCCTCTCAACGTAAAAACTCATTATTGTACCAAGAAGCAATGTTGACTAAATAACTCCTGGATGTTTGAAGACATCTACTTATGAAGAAGAAATTCTCCAGCATCACTGAAACACAGCTAGATGATGGGATGTTATATACAGTGTCTGTTCTTTGGAGAGACTATTCATTATTTATCTTCTTCCAACAGAGCAATGGAGATTAGCCAAAAGCCAACAGAGAAAGCCACACATCCTCGGATAAATGTCCACATGCTTTCTATGGTGAGGGAATTCAACCAGAAAATGGACAGCTGGTTCATCATTTTGGCCGAGACTAAAATATCCCAACAAGTCTCAGATTAATTGTCTTCAAATTTTGTGTACACATTCTTGTAAAGCTTCAAGCACAGCTGTGGCCTAGTCTTGTTTACAGTTTGTTCAAATTCATGTTTATTTTACGATTGGACAAAATGTCACTTTGGTAATCAAAATTCAGACCAATGGGGAAGTTGTCATCCGAATCAGACATACATTACACTGCTGGACCTTCAGGCTTTCTGCACCGACCTCCATCATGAGCAGCATGAGACTTTACTGTTTCGCAAAAGCTGGAAAAATAAACTTGATGGACAGCAGGGAAACTGTAGCTTTGCCTAACCAACGGGAATGAGAAATAAACAAAACATCAGGTGTCAACAACGTAAATGAACACCAATGAAGCTGTGTAGGGAGGATTTCATTCCTGTTGCTGACAGTTTGCAACTTATTTTGTCCACACATCTTTCAATTAATTTGGCCTGGTTAAAAGATGTCAATGAGTCAATTGGATTGGTTCAAGGCTAAAATTTGGTTTAAAAGTTTCAAACTACACCGTAAACCTGGATTTTGTTTGGACATAAACTTTAGTAAGGATTGATTTTCATTTATGTTTTGTATTAACAATGCCTCCTTACTAAACCAAATAAGTTCTTCCTAATACTGTTCAACATTTTAAACTGTGATAATGATTAACAAAAACAATTGAACATGTCAGAGCAGATGGGGCTCTTTTCAAAACTCATACAAAACAAAGAAGAAGAAAAAGATTATTCTGGAGTCCTGTGTTCTGGAGTTGTCTGAGATTAGTTTTCTATTTTCAAAGTTCAACAGATAAGTTTGACATAGCTTTAGTATTCAGGTGACATACACTTTTATCCAGATCCACCATACCAATAGCCCTGCAAAGGCTCATGGGAAATGTATATTCAGTAGGAATTTAACCTTTTGTGATTGCTACCATATAAATTCAAATAATGTGCTTTACATTTAGACAATGCTGTATATAATTCAATTCCAAACCCTTTATTTGTCCACGAGGTGCAATTTAAAAGGCAGAGAGAGCAACAACACAACACCAGACAAGAAAAACATGCAAAATGCAACAAGAACAATCAATACGCATTAATAGACAAAGGGTATCATCTGAAAGGCCGAGACTGACAAGTGCTGTAAGAATATTTTTTGTGATGTTTGAGTTTTAGAATAGTGGATGGTACAGGAAGAGAGACCACCATCAACCGAGGATTGGTGCTCAGTATGAACTTTAATAAGTGAACTTAAATAAATCTAGTTCAATTACTTATCAACGACTGAAGCCATCATTGCCATTTTAGTGGCATTTGTATTGGTATCGAACCATACTGGTAGCCATCATTCCGATACCGTGTAAATCCAGTGAATGTATTGCTAATTCTAACACCAATCATTTATTGATTTTGCCTATAATTATTGATTGTGATTATGATCATAATCATAATAAAACACAGAACAAAAGTTTTTGTTGGAATTTAGTCCATCTGTGAACAGGAAGTTAGATCTGAACTGTTCTTTAATTACTTTGGACACATTTGGTTTTTCAAACTTGACATTTTACAAGTACAATTTAAATTAGTGAATAAAAAATATGGATTCCATTGTTTCTAATATTTGTTGAATAATGCAGATAAAGAAATAAAGTATCTGATCTCATCGTGTCCATTTTATTATGTAAAGTGAGAGAACAAAAGCAGCATCGGCTCCAAATATCGGCCGTCCAAAATCGGTAATCGGCTAAGGGTGAAGGGAAAAAAATTGGAATCAGCGTCGGTATATCCTTAATATTTAAAAAAAAAAGAGTCACTAGAATCTGGCACTAAGCAAAGCAAACTAGGGAGTATTTTTTCAGAATAAGCTAGAGACAAACCAAAGGCAGGGTACTTGGCTGACAGAATTCAGAGGGATTAAGCTGGGATTAACTGATTATCCTTACCAAACCTATCCTTGATTTAGTTTTGCAAAAGCAATGGCACATAAGTTTCCATGGAGATGGATATCCAAACCAGGCTTAGTTAAATCTAGAGTTTGCTTTTTATTTTTTATTTTTTTACTCAATTGTCAGTCTTTTTGTATACTTTTTTTTATACATATCTTTCTGAAGTAAAGAAGCATGAAGCTATTTTATGTTAGTATCAGTTAATCCATGATTGACCTCATTGTCTTTTATAGAAAGACAATGAATGCTCAGCAAGTAAGATTACTTAGATCTGGCTTGACTTATTCGCTCCCCCTTAGCCTGGGTTGGTGTATCTGAATTAAGCCAGGGTGTTCTGACAAGGTTTAGCCAAGCTCTACGTTCTTCTCTTATCCTGGATTACTGAATTCTACTTTTGTGAAACAGCCCTTAGCGGTACAGGGAGAGCAGAAAGCAGAACTGAGCCAATCCAAAGAGCAGGTGGAGGAATAAAACAAGGATGCAGGGCAAGAAAAAAAAAACTAATATAAACTTTAACGATCCTACTTAGGACAAAATGGAAACCAAAATGACTAAATGACACTAAAAAAAAAAATCAAAATCATAAAAACCCAAGGATATTTTTTTATACCGGCATTGATTAACTACAGACCAGCCTGTATGATACCAGTAGCATAGCCAATATGTTTTCGGACCTCATATACAAAACTTGACATTTTGTGGCTGTCTTACACTTTTGTGATGCAACTGACCTGATGAAATCTGCCCACAAACACCCACACAGATAGACAAAAGACCTGCCGATGGACTCTTAACCAAGTTCAGTGCACTGTATTCATGGAAATAAATATGCATGCTACATGTTTGTGTATAAATTTATATGTTCTTATGCAGTTGGAAAAAGCAAAGTTATGACCAACTGATAAGGGAAAGAAAGAGATTGAGAAAATGACTTGAAAGTCGGATGAAATGCAAAATGACTGTTCAGACTGAGGTCGCTTTGAAAAAGATCAGATATGTATCTGATTTAGTACCACATAAGAAAGTGACCTGGGGAGGATTAAAAAAAAAAAAAAAAAACTGGTTGTGTGCCAATCAGACTGTAACAAAATTATCTGATATGGGTCACATATAGTATGGCCAAAAAAAGTCGGATTTAAGTAGCTTTTGCCTGCAATATGAATGTATCCCATGATCACTTTTAGCAACACCACAAACCAAAACTCAAGATGAGAGTCATAAAAACTCTCATTGTTGCAGCTTGTTGATCAATGAAGTGGTTTAAGGCACAGCAACTTGTATTTTTTCCTGTGTGTTCTTAATACTGCTTAAAACAATCTTTCTGCTCTACAGGAACCATAAATTTTCCTAAAATAGAATATTTAAGTGCCGTCTTGAAGTAGGTATTGTACTTGAAGGAAAATTAATTGAATCTTCAGTCATATACACTAGGGTGCATTCACACCTAATAGTCTGCTATACTTCATACGATTTTGCAGGGAAACCAATAAAAGTTTGCACCTCTGTTCAGTTTGTGTTGCTTTCACACTGCATATTACTCAAGCGGACCAAATTGCCTGGACAACATCACATGGTTACATCAAATGCTCAATAAGGAACGATATTTCCCGAAACAACCGTTGACTTACAAAAAGGAAGACGGAAATCTGGCTGATTGATTAGCCAGGACTTAAAACAAATCATTCACTGCAAGTAACCAATGGAGCAACACCATTGGTTTACAAAGGACCTACATTATATAATATTGTTTGCCCGAAATGGCAACACAGGTCATTTTACAACCTTATGCGTAGGATCGCATGTCAGACCCGGAAAGTGACTTTTCTGAAGAACCGGAGCGGTTACAAATCAAATCAAATCAAAGTTTATCTATACAGTATGGCAACTTCCAACAACGCTCAGGTTGACCAAAATGCTTCACAACTGTGAAAAACTCACAAAACAGATAATACAGAACAATACAGAGCAAGAATCATCAGAAAGGAACAACGTCAAAAACATGCCAAAACCATTTATCAACAACAAAATTATTAAAAGAACATAAAACACCTTAGGACAAAATATCAAAGTGCCAAAAATCAAAAACCCTGTTTAAATAAAATGTCTTGAGTTTAGCTTTGAACAGAGGCAGGTCAGTGATGGAGCGTAACTCTTGGGGAAGATCATTCCACAATGTTGGACCTGCCACTGAAAAAGACCGGTCCCCCCAATTGCTTGTATCTGGATCGAGGCACCTCCAGCAGATACAGAGGCTCCTACAAGAGCCTCTGCCAAAGATTTCAAAGATTAAAGCCAGATGTAACATGAATGTCACAACGATGTTTTTGTAACTTGTTTTATCAAAAAAAAATTAAAAACATGTGACCACAACAATTTGAATATAATCTAGGGCTTTTTATTATCGCATTACAGTTGTTGAATTGGTTGAAACATAACTATAAAAAGTCAAGCTCCAAACACTAGCCCATTTTGTCACAGGTGTTATAGGTCCTCTCTTTCTCCGATAATATCTTCTTATGTTTCTTTGGCGAATTAGTTTATGTGAATTTAAAAAGGCTGATATGTTTATAATTGTTTGCTAACGTGTGACGACGAGGTACAACTCAGTTGCAACGTCACACATCGTCCCAGATGAAAAAGTTGATAGTGCGGATTCTCAGCACCGGGACGCTGCTGGGCAGTGACCGCTCCAGAAATTCACAGATTGGTGTCACTGTGCCATCAAACGAGTCCAGAACACTGAGTTTTAAGGTCGGAAAGATAGAGAGTGCATCTTAAGGGTAATCATTTGGCATTCAATTAATTTGGGGCGGCATTTTAGCTCAGTTGGTGGAGCAGGTCGGCCAATGATCGGAGGATAGGCGGTTTGATCCCCGCTCCCGGAAGTTAAACTGTCGCTGTGTCCCTGGGCAAGACACTTCACCCTCCTTGCCTACCAGTAAAAACATCGTGCATGAATGAGTATGAATGATGTATGAATGATGGTGGTGGTCAGAGGGGCCGATGGCGCAGAAT
>JAPMNP010631799.1:0-11213 GCA_029874935.1 Atherina boyeri
ACAAAATGTAAACAATAACATCATTTGGGGGCTGCAAATCTATTTTTGAAATGAGAATATCCTGGCTAAATTACGGGTGTCAGTGATAGAAGTATTTGAAATGAACATACTTTTTCAATGTCTTGCAACAACTTTAAAAAAGATGATACATAATTCTTACATATGGCACCTTTAAATGTTCTCAAATTAGCATTTAAAAGTTTGGTGTCTGCAAAAATTATTTTCAATGCACAAAAGTGTCAAGATTTCCCTTCTTATATATGTAATGGTAGACAGAGTTGTAAAAAGAAGGTAGTGTGAAATGAAACTGAGTTCTTTGGCCAAATTCTAACAAAACATTTTGCTATATTTCAGATGTCTGAGTCACTCTTATATTTAACTGAAAAGATTTATTTTTGTATCTTTACAAAAATCCTGTTTTAAGATTGTGTCGGTATTTGTGTGAACTTTGCATAAGTGCACATCCAAAGCCCCATACTGCCGCACGAGATTCCTCAAAGGAGATTTTGTTTATTTTCAGCCAATTTGAATATATAGGAGAAGTGATTATCCTTATCTAGTCATCACTCCTTTGTTCTTAGCTGTTTGCAGCTAATCTTATCAGAGTTGTATCTGTGCGTAACATCATGCACCGGGTATTTATGCTGCATGCATATCAGTGCCATGGTATATGCATTCCTCCACAGCTCATTTGAGGCTTAGATCTTAGGCCTCGAGCAGTAGTTTGTCCAGATGTTTAGTGTGCGGGTGAACATATTACTTTGGAAACTTTCCCACATGCTATCTGGTGCGGTTGACTCTGCACTGGCCTCAAACATCAAAACAACCCAGCTCTAAAAATAGCCTCAATCATTCCACACTCATAATGTCTGATAGTCAGTGCCAAGCTAGGACACAGTGTTACTCCCTCCCCATCATTCTGCAACAACATGGTATATCTCATATCTCTTATGTAGGATTCTCAAGGCCCTGATAATTATATTTTTATGTTGGCTCTTCTTAGCAACGTTGTGCTATTTAGTTCTAAGCTTGCTTATGAAATCTAACGAGGCCAAAATACAACAGAAGCACATTTTCTGTGCAGTAATGTTTTATTTCAACTATACATGCTGTGTTAAAAAAAAATCAACAAAAAACATGGAAAAAAAAAAAAGAACATTATTATTTACACATTCACAGTACAACTATACAACATATCTACACGCTCAAATACTCTGGAGATCAAATATACAGCTGACTGTGCATTGCCATGTTGCACAGTATTTAAATCAAAATTACATGACAAAAATGAAAAAGAAAGAAAAATGTTCATCTGCACATACACCAAGCTCTGACTGAAATATAAAGGCTTCAATTTAGATTGCAACAAAAAGACCCAGGTCATATTGCAATGTACAAGGCAGTTGAGCAGTGTATGTTGAGTGCATGTTTGCGACGTCAGTGTGCATGTGCTGAGTAGAAAAGAGAGCCCAAACACTGGTTAGATGACAGGCAGAAAGTCTTTACATACAATCATCACTTGTAAACAAAATGTGGCTTTGGGCTAAACAGGCAACTGACACTCGGACAAGGTTGCAAAAATCACCCAAATCATAAACGCACTGCTACGAGAATTGATCCCTCGGTCGTCCCTTCTGGCCAAGAAAAAGAAAAAAAAAGGAAAAAGTTGTTGTCCCTGCAATCCTGGGGAATTACAGATTATGCACCACTGCTGTCCATGCCAAGAGATAGCTTTCATGTGAACACTGTGTTAATACATTGGCTGTGGGCAGGATGTGCTGCATTGAGCCGACTGCTCCACAGTGCAAGGTCTGACCACCCTACATCCCACGGTCATGAGAATACATTCACTGCATGGCACCACTGTGTTGTGGAATAACACAATTCTTATACACACCGGCAGCAAAAGAGAATAATTTACTTATTTCCCAATAAGTGTTTTTTTTTATATTTGACTGGTATTCCTGAGCGGAATAAATTGGGTAGTGATTTTTGACACACATCCTGCAGAATTTCAAATTGTTTATAGAACATATGACGATAACATACAGAGGACCAATCAACATTGCCAATATTATATACTGTATGTGTTCATTTCTTTGAATAAGGCACACAATGCACAGATTCAGGTTCACATGCCTAAAAATATTATACTCCTTATTTATAGTATTTAAGTATGTACAGGATCTTGTCATTCCCAGCATGACTCATTTGGACACATTGGTAAATGTTGCGTTGATTGTACACTGGCCACTTGCAGGGAAGCTGCACAGGGAACACAGGCTGCAGAACCAGCAGAACAGATGAAAAAAGACGTTGCATCCATGTATTGTTCTACCATCAATTTAATATATCTTTACTAGATTAATACGGGAGGCAAACTGTAGTGTTTTTCTGTTAGCGTATACAAGTTTAACAGAAGTATCCTGAAATGTCAACTTCATATAAATGGGCTAAACTGTTGGTGTTGCCTTAATTTTACATGGTAACTTCTTTCAAATAAGATGCAAAAAAAACAAAATTATATTGTTTAAAAGTCATTTATAGAATGAGATAATTGTTTTTCTTAATATTACTGCTACATAAAGACAGAAGAATTACCAGTATAGTTATTAAAAATGGGCAGTGAAGGTTTGGGTAAGTTTCAGTCTGGGAGAGAAACATTTTATCCCATGCATCAGTTTAAACACTGCGCTTGGTTTCTCAAATCTGTACTTGTTATCCTCTGTCTGCATTTCTGCATCATATCACATATACAAGCGAATGTGTACACCCATATCAGAGGCTTTCCAAGTATGGTTTAGGAAAAAATGCATCAAAGACAAACGTTTGTCTAAAACCAATAGCAGCAAAATATTGAGTCAAATTTCCCAGTGAGTTACACAGTCCCTGTTGCAGGATACACCCAGCATGATCAGCTTCACCACAGCCCAGTTTAATTAGCATCATAGAGTGACACACATTAATGGTTCAGGCTTGGTTCAGATGGGCTCAAAAAAGACCAAAGAAGAGACGATATTGTTGAAATGAAAGACAGTGACTTAGGTCTTCAACGGGTCATAAGGTGCATCCTCTGGCACCACTCTCGAAGGCCTATTATGTGTACTACTTTTGCACAAATCTGTTTTCCAGTCAAATAACACACATTCAAACACATTCATTTGCACTCGTTTGCTCTTTACTTGCTGCTTGATTCAGCTGTTTGTGGTCATATGTATCTAAAGCAACACACACACACAATGATTATTGATCTTCCTCCCATCAGCCATCTTACTACCAGAGGCATGGCCTACCTCTCCTCTCTGTTCAGTTCACATTAGTGGGAAGACAGTGCTCAAGGGCAGCATCAATTGAGACCCATTCTTCAAGTATTCCACTGTTTTTGACCTGGTACCACGTGCACATATGCCTTAGTGGCCCCTGCTGGTGTCCTAAACCTCGTACCCAATATTGGAACAGGTGACACCCAAGCCCAGATACGATGGGTAGCAGCAGATTCACCACTGTCCACTGTTCATACCCTGGGGCTACCAGGCACAGGGAGGGAGATGGGGATCAAAGGAGAAGATACCCCAGTGAGTATCTTTGGCCATGTGTGGTTTTTCCCTTTTTAGTATGAGTAACTGTGCATATCATTTAAAGGGGGAACACAACTCAAGTTGATACACCAACACACACTAGGCCTTACCCCATCCACACATCCTGAGCCCTCAGGGTGCAGTGCTCTACAGGTCATGAGCTCACTCAGAAACGTCCATGGTGTTTTAATAACTGTACTTGTTGACCACTCGCATTTGTGGAGTCTGTGGAGAAAACCCATTGGGTTTAGGGGGCACATCTGGCTTTATGGAAGGGGTCCGTTTAAGGCCCGTACGAGGGAGGGAGCCATGCCCGCTATAGCTGCTTTGTCGGGACATAGAGGGCGGGTGGGGTGAGTGCATTCCTGGCGCCAACACTGCGCCATGCGAGTCAAGTCTGGAGGGGGGTGTTGGGGGCATGTACCCCCCTCTGTTCATACTGTGTTGGCGAGACACCGACACCCCCATGGTTACTCCATTTGGTGAAGTGGATAAGGAGTGCCTGTGAGAGGCACTCCGGTGGAGTTGGTATCCTCCTCTTTGCCTCTCTAGGGTGCCTCCCATGCTCAGGCTTCCTGTTGGTGTAGTGGGAGTTGAGGGCATGGGCACATCAACCCTCTTGGTGGGGCTGTGCCTTGGCAGGGAGGAGGAGGGAGAGTACAAGGAAGCCTCACGACTGGGCACCTTGGGGGGTAATTCAGTCAGTTCCTCCATGGGCTCCAGTGTGAGTTGCGGCCTCGGCCGGGACCCTGATCCCTCTTGAAGAATGGCCTTGGGGCTGGCCACAGAGTCATTGAGGTGTTTTAAAAGGTCATTTAGGGTATTCCTGGCATCCACAGACCTTTTCTGATCTTTTCTACTTCCCTTAGATTCTTGAGTTTTTAGTTGCTGTTCAGACGAATGTGGCAGAGTCTCATCACCATCGTCAAGGGTTGGGTGATCATGTGTGGCGTTGGGCAAGACAACTGCACTAGGGATGTGGGAGTGTCCCAGGGCAAGGTGAGGATGGTGGGGGTTTGCGTTAGAGGGAGCAGGAGAAGAAGGAAGGAACTGTGGACTCTTGGCTGATGAGTTGGACTCCTTTCTGGGATTGCTGGCCTTCCCGTGAGCCCTCTCCCACTGGTTCTTGATGGGCTGTAGGCCTTTCTGCTGAAGCACAGGGGTGGACTCAGGTGTGGGCAGAGCAGCCAGCTCAGGAGGTTGACAGCCATCTCGCAGGATCATGGTCTTTGTGTCACCATTTGGTGAATTTAAGTCTTTGCCATTGCTCAGCAGATTGGTATACAGCTTTGGAGAATCAATGTTGGTTTGGTACTCCTAAAAACATGATAGAAAATCAAAATAGTATCATTAGATAGTATATCATCTTGATGAGTCACTGGTTTCGACATACAATGTAGCACAGGAGCTGTTAACATGGCCGTACCTTTACGGGGCTGTCGAAGAGGCCGTTGAGCTTGACAAAACTCCCTGTGGAGTCAGAGCAGGAGGGTGCAGACTCTGCATCCTTGTGGACATGTCTTGGTTTGCGGAGGAAAGAGTCTCGGTAGCAAAACACAATTAGACCAGCCAGAAGAGCCCCCATGAGAAAAGCAGCAAAGACACAGGTGATGAGGATGTTCATGTGGACCATCTGGTTGGTATCACCTGTATGGTTATCCCACACACCTACAAAACAACGAAGCATTGGTTAACCCCCTTACATACTGATTTGAACTGCAAAATATTGCGTTTGTCTCCAGTTCCACAGTGCAGAAATGTGCATGTTTGTGTGTGAAAACAACCATGCGTGACATTCTGCTTTTACAACCCTCCCATACAAGGTACTCATGAGGTCAACCACAACCAGATTCCATAAACTAGTCGTCTAAACACAGATGAAGGAGGAAAATGGTGAAAACTGGCAGGCGGTGTTATGTACCCACATCATTTCACCATCTACAAGAAAGAGTGCTATGTTAGTTTAGCTAGGAAGACTTCAAGTGTTGCCTTGATCCAAGTTCCACAAGAGATTCTCCCATGCATTCAGTACCAAAAAGTAAGGAGTGCACTCTTGTCTGGGGCAATAGCGGGCCAAATCAATGTTATCGCAAAAGTGATCAAACAGCAGAAAATTGGTCAGAGGACAGAGAGGCAGTGTTTGCATTCTAAGTGTCCAGATAACTTGTGCTCTACAGGAGATTTGTTAGTAACCACAGACATTGAAAGAGTTAGTCATCCAGCGTGCGGCCACAATAGCGATGTGGCACAGGCCCAGTCAATGATCTACCAGCCAGGGTAAACTGTCACTACTGCTAGTTAAAAAAATATATAAAGTGGTAGCAAGAAAAGGTAAACAAAAGTTTATTAAGGAATTATAAGGAATGGTAAGTGGAAGTAAGAAAATAATTTAAAACAAAGAAAGTAAGAAACACAAGGAAATTAGAAAAAAGGTGACAAGAAAATAAAATATGCATAGCAACATAAATTATGTATGAAAATGTCAGCTTGATAAATAAAGAGGCTAATTTAAAACAGCACAATAGCTAATGGAAACTTTAACAGCCACTATGTGCATGTATAGTTTGCATATGTGCTGATTCACATTTCTGAGAGTAGCTGGCAGCTATCTGATCAGACTCAGTGCAGCATGCTGGCTGCCTCCCTGTGGGCCTTACCCTCTTGCCCCCCTGGGATAGAGTCTAAAGAATGGGAGGTGGCTGGGTCATCCTGCAGCACAAAGCCTGAGCCGTAGAGCTCTGGACCAGGCTCAGAGCTGGGGCTCTGAGTGGGTATGAGTACTGGGGGGTGTATGGGCCCACTGGGCTGGACAGTGACTGGCGCTGATGAAAACTCCATGTCTGTGGTGACAAACAAACGGTTAACAAACTGTGCAGATGAGTGTAAAGCATACTGTTATCACCCCAGTTAGTAGGCATGAGCAGAGTGGGGGGAGGATAAAACTTATCACAGTTCAGATAGTGTTTTCACATTTACAGACAAATGATAGTACGTTTTTGTTCCGTACGTTTTATCAGAGAAAGGGAAAAGAAAGAGTAGGAGTTGGTACACAACAGTAAGGTTGCCAAGGGATGGTGGGTGGGCATGCATGAGAGTGGATGGATCAGAAAAGGGGGAGGGGGGGGCAGTGAATCTGTGCTGAGGCAGAGCACTGATGTCGCCTGCTAGTTAAACAGTTGATGATGATGATGATGATGATGAAAATGAAGCATTAGCATTCAGGAGGCATTTGCTATAAGAGATGAAAAGTAGCAGTGGTGGAAAGAAAGGGTTGGAAATGCTGAACTCAAGGAAAGAAACCATTTGAGTAAAAGATCAAACTAACCAGAGGTAGGGTCGCCAAATGATTTGTAATCTGGCGCTGAAGTAGTGCCCAAAAACGCTAAAAGAATTAAAAGGACAAGAAATCATTATAAGGGAATTCAGAAGTAAAAAAAATAAAAAAATAAAAATGAAACTAAAACCTTTTAAGAGACACTAAGAGTGCAGTTTAACAATACAGACATGTAGCACCTCGCTAGCAGTTAGGGGTGTGTATTGGCAAGAATCTGGCGATACGATATGTATCGCGATACAGGGGCAATCATGCGATATATCTGGATATATTGCAATACATTGTAATACTATTGACAACGATCTTTTTGGTGCATCTGTGCAAATTAAACATCCTGTCATTTTGGTTGCACAAAATCGCTGGTTGTTTAAAAAAGTTAAGTTCTTCAATTTGTCATCTGAGCAGCATCAATCAGTTTCACATTAGCCTTTAATGCTACGTCGTCATGGTATCCAGCCACATGCGCAGCAGATTTTACAGACTGCGTATGTCTTGTCACAGTTTTACTGCATTCCTTTCTTTTGAATCCAAAATGTATCCTAACATTCACTCTGTAAGCTTCTTGGAGGGGCTGCATCATCCTGTTTTCAATCATTGGCAAGCTGAGTAAAGTTAGGATGAAATTCCACGATTCGGATGCTAACCAAATGAGATATCGTGATATTTTGCTTTTCTGTTGGAAAGTCTGCTGCCAACTAGTGGTCAGAGTTTTTTTAATGCAACACAGAAATTAACCGCTGTTGTTAATGTTTGCATTCTTCAGTAAAATAAAAAATAAAAAATTATATTGTACTTTTGAATATTGATTCGATATTGTTACATGAAACTTCGCAATATTTTAGGTTCTCAATATTTTCTTACACCCCTAGTGGCAATGTCATTTTCTCTCTGGAAGCCCTCTGGTTCTGATCAGCACTGAGGTTCAGCCTGGGTCATGTTTAGCTGATACACATGAATGCAATGATGCATTCAAGTGAAAGTAGCAAAGGCGCTTTTTTCTGGCCGTGAAACACAAGACTTTAATCACTTGCACCAGCTGAACATGACCTGAAATTGTACATGTCCATGTTTGTGCCTGACAGGCGGCATTAGTTACAGGTGGCCATGTACTGTATGTGGATGTGTGTGTTAATACTGCACATAGACTCATGTAGGGGCGAGTTACTGGAGCGGTTATTGGTGTGAGTGTGCAGGCTCATGGTTTGTGTGAAGATGAGTTTTGTGCTGCATTTGCATACAATGTGTGCATGTGTGTAAGTGTGTGCGACACCGTGTGTTTGTTTGCATATGCCTCAGGATAGATGGCGTGGCATGGATATGAGATTCATACCTTGACAGTCTCCGAGGTGAGCCGTGTTTCCCAATTCGACATCTTGCTCATATCCAGTTCTGAAAACGGAAAAGAGACGAGACTTCGATATTAATCAAAAAGCAGCGACGGTTTCTTTGTAGTCTCATTTTCTCATCTCTAATATTTGTGGTTCATATTGCAGCTGGGACTTGGAACTCACAAAACACCCGGCTGTATCCTCTCACAAGCTCCATGAGGCTTCCAGCCACAGTAAGGATCCCTCGATGCAATGCAGGACCTGACGCCACACAAACACAATCACACCGGGTTTAATCACTCTGGAATGGCCACCATTATCATTTGTGACTGATTGAACATTAACCGAAGCTGTTATCGCTCCCTTTATGACATTTACTTGAAAAACAAAACAACATATGACTGACCCTGCAGCCCTGTACGTGCGCAGCAGGGCGTCACTTACTTGTGGCAGGAAGAGTGCCGTTCGCAGCGACTCAGGGGAAGGCGGATGACGCAGCTTGAAAAGGCGACATAAAGACTGTGTGTGTCTTTGTCCACGTGCAGCGAGAGGACACGCTTGTCATCCTCTCTGTTCGACAGGCACCTGGAAAGGGAAGAGAGAAACCTAATCAGAGCTCTGTCAGATAAGTCTGTCTTCTATTTCAGTCCCGGTAGATTTAATCACTTGTTAGGTGGAGGAGTCACATAAAGCTTTCTCGCACAGTTTAACAGGATTTTCACCTCTGACACACGAGCGGCGTGCTCGTTCGCTCCCGCAAATAATCACAAATTAAAAAAGGAGGCAGCAAGCAGACGCTGCTGTCGTGTGTCACAGAACTTCAATTAAAGGTTTGCTGACTCTTCTCCCAGAAGAGGAAGAGAAACGGAGAAGAAAGACAGAGAAGGTTAAAAAGTGAGCGTATCCCTACTTGGCCCTGTTGAAGACGTCCATCTCCTCCAGGAGCAGGCTGTCATTCAGGGACAGAGACGAGGTCTTGGCTAAAACCTTGAGGATGACCCCAGACTCAGCGCCGATGAACACCACTGTGTAGTTCTTGTGGGGTCCTGCTTCGTTGTCCACAGCCAGCGCCGTCAGCCTGTAGCTTTATAAACAGAACAGTCATCATGTTTTAGTAGAATTAATCACTTTCTGAATAGCAAAGCTTATCGGAGTTCATTTAAAGACCCACTCCGCTGAAAATCATGTTTTTTGTGTTAACTTGATCTTGCAGCATTTTTTTAAAGCTAGAGGACATATCTTTAGGATATTAAGCTCAAAGTTACATTTTTGAGTATTTCTGCATTTAAATGGCTGTCAACCAATGGCAGTTACTAAAAGGCAGCCTAAAACAGACTGGAGTTGTGATGTAACAACTCCACTGGGGGGGCCACGAGCTCCTGCCCCACTCCGCTCAGGTTCTGAGGAGTAGAGAAGACGATGGCGGATCAATATCTATGTGCTGTAGTGGGTTGCAGTGCTAAGAAGACAGATATTGAGATATTGGTATTAGCTTTTATAATTTACTGCAGTGCTGGCTCCGCCCACAACGCAGAGGCAAATTGCTAATGAGCTACTGCGGCTCTGCAGAAGCAAAGTCCTGGAAAATAACACATGTTTTGTGATTTGGGCTAAAAACTGCATAATCATAATTTGAAAAAAAAAACACAGAACACTTTAAAATAGCTCAAAAGATGATCGGAGTGGGACTTTAAGAATGTAAACCTCTTTTAGTATTAGACTTACTAAACATGAACACAAAACCTGCTTTGCCTAATATTTCCCCTCAACAGTTTAAAGACAATAATTCATGTAAATCCTTATATTCTGTACGGATATACTATGACTGAACTGAAGACTGCCTCGAACCTTTGGCCGGGTTCAAACAGCTGTGTGACTGGAGAAACCGGCTTGTGTTATTGGCAGAAAAGTTGACATCCCTCAAACAAAATAAATTCATAATTACAATTTTCAGAAATGTAGAAGTGCATTTCTTGTGTATTTACCGGACACGTGTTTTGGTGAACCAAGGCTCGTCCCCGATAGAAGGCACAGCTGTATCCATGAGGGGGTGGGACTTGATGAACTGCAGGGTATCGTCCGGGAACTCGATGGAGCTCTTAAAGGACGCAGCTGGGCCGTGACCTGCGCAGCTCCCGGGTCTGGGATAGAGAGTGTGCAACCACAGAGGGCAGCAGGTCAAAGATCAGCCTATATGATCACACACCAGGGAATGATATTCACGTGCAATGAAATGGATGGAAAAGTGCAACGGAGGGGGCGGGCAGCAGGTGCTTATTAGGATCACAAAAAGGCCTCCGCTAGAAACATAAAATATACATATGCATGATTATCCTCCATCAATGATTTACTGGAGTAATGAGGTGCCTGGTGGACTTTGTATTTCTGGACGCAGGGCTGCAGATATATGTGCTGTAAACAGGTTAAATATTCAACGCATCTAATTAGGCCAAATTAATTATTTAATCAACAGCAGATGGTAAATGTGTGTGCTGGGTCAAAGCTAATAACCTGGTCCCTTACTAGTGAAAAAGATTTGATTTCACTGGGTTTAACCTGGCCAAAGTGACAGGTGGTTAACAGCTGCTGCGTTAAACACCTGCTGCTCAAAGAGACGCTGTGTTTAGGATGTGGAGACATTTCCTAAGAGTTGCTGTTTTTGTTTTGCTTTCTTGGTGGTGTTGTTTTTTTCACATTTAAAGGAAAAATGTTCTTTTTTGTTTTTTAAAACCTGGGCCTTATTTATAGCATGAAATACGTTCATAAACTCACCCGGACAATTTTGAAGTTACTTGAAGTCTGTCGGGAGATATTTAGATCCATTGCGCTGCCGTACATATCCATTCAATGGAAGTGGTCGGGGCAACGTCATTTCAACCTCAAATAAGACATCATCAGCCACAAAACGCCTTCATTTCACCAGTGTTTAGTTATTAGATGCTGTACTATCCCTCTGTACCTTCAGAGCGGCTT